>JASSUY010034549.1:12518-43843 GCA_032466535.1 Forpus xanthops
CTAACAGCCTCTGTGAAACACAGCTCCAGAAAGCCAGCTCATACTGTGAGCAATCGGGCTAACGCAGCAAACTCCCAAACGGCACAGGACTGAGCATGCCCCCCTGTGCTCTGCAAACTGCAGCTGATTAATTCTTTCCACACACTCCGCTCCATCCCCCTCCCAGCACAAGAAAGCCTGCACAGCATTTCCCTTGTAACCCGCGCACTCCTAGCCAGAGCTGGCAGCCGGGATTTAGCTTTGCTTTCAGTGCCACTGCATGGCCAGCCCGGGGACTGGCATGTGCTTCACTAACCTCGCGGCTGCCTACTGCAGCAGCGGTGTTACAGATACGCTGTCCAACTTCCAGAGCTCATCGTGAGCCGCTGGGGCGTCAGGGTCATACAGGTGCACAATCCAGCACACAGGAGAGACCCTTTTTTCAAGGACATCCACAACTTAATAGATAATCCAGGCTTTAAAGATAATGCTGTACATGTCTTCCAGACATCTTACTGCTTTTGACCATAACTGACCAAGTCCTTAACAGAAGGATACCTCAATTTCTCCATCAGCACACTTAAACATAACTATAAATATGTAATCAGTACATAGAAAATATATATAGTAACTTTAATTATATGTATCTATAAACATAAATGAATACAGTTACCAAGTACTCTTCCTAAGTTTCAAGAAAAAAATAATCATAACTTCCTTATATAAAAACCCCACTGTCACAACCAGATATTGGGAAGTTTTCCCTTCTACTTCCAGGTCTTTAGGGCTCATTACCAAAATAACAGGCAGGATTCTTGTCAGGAGTTTTTCCTAAGACAACGTATTCGTAATTCAAACAGTTTAGAACACAGCATGGAAGAAACACAATTTATTTTAACTGAAAACAGCTTCAATCTGCCACTGTTTGGCTTAGAAAGCAGGTCTCCCTCCCAGGGTCATTCGAGTTACACAAAGCTCTGTCATGATAGGTATGTGGAGGACGATGCTGAGGACTTCCTACTGGAGGGGGGCAGCAAAGCAGGCAGCTCCTCTGGGAGACTGCTCAGTATCTTACAGTCCATTAGCTTAGGAGCTCTCAGATCCAGTCATCAGTTTCAAATAGGTTTTTCTGTCTTCAAATTGCTATTGCTCCTCTGTGTTCTTCACCAAGGTGCAAGCCAAAGTCTTCCTGCAGGGGAGAGCAGCAGCAAACTGTAACTCTGACAGAAAAATGCCGGGGAGTCCTCTCATCAGCCCCGGTTTATAATGATGAGGACCTAGAGCTCTGGGTGATGGCTGAACAAAAAACAGATCATAACCCATAAAAATGTTTGACCTCGGACGGTTTAAAGCTTTTTCAGGAAATCTGAGACCCTCCCTGCTCCAGGTCACACTAATTTTTTCCTTCTCCTTCCTAGAAATTGTAGTGATTTAAGGAAATATCACTTCCAACAAAATGTGTTACATTTTATGCCAGAACAAAACCCTTCTTGGAAAAGTTCTCCCTCTTCATTTTTGGCCCAAACACTGCACTGTACTCAGTCCAGATTCCCAAACAAATTCATTCTGCAAAACTATTTTTCAGTGAATTACGTATTCCACAAAGGGCACTTCCCCCCATGCTGATGACCTTTGCCATTTCATTCTTTTATGTGGTAAGTAATCAAAGACAACTAAGCAAGAACAAAACACTCCTTTACTTTATCGCTATGCAAGCAATTCCACACCCGACCACTTTTTCATGTCAGATACAAGCTTATTGGGATTTTCAGAGACATGAAGGTCCTCCAGAAAGAGGAAATGTCTTCCCCACAGTCACACCGAGCCAATGGCAAGGCAAAAGAGAGCCCTTGTGTTGCAACTCTCTGCTTGAACCACAAAATATCCTTGAGAGGAAGAGATTGATTTCTACAGTTTCCTGATTCCGAACAGAAGCACCACCACGAGGGTTCTGTGAGAAATAATCACTCGCAGAAATATCAAGGTCGCGCCTAAAAGCACCACGTAGACAACAATTGCATTGTGTGAGATGCGATCCCCACACGTAGTGAGAGACATGCCTTAGAGCAAGGGGCTCGCAGTCTGTGAAGACAGCTGAAGGATGTGATGGGAAGTGTTAGTCCCTTTCACATGCAGAGAGAGGCAATGACTGCAAAGCATTTACTCTGAATTCCTACAGCTGCAGACCAGCAGCTTATCTAGGCCAGACTCCCTTCCTCAATGTTAGCCAAGAAACCACAATTCACTCCTGCAAACCTCCCATTTCTCACTGATTACTACTGAGACTTTCTTTATTGCCTCACTCTATGACAACTGAGTCCCTCCCTGCAGAGCGACAAGGATCAGGGCAAGGATGTGCAGATGAGATTCCTTTTTGATGATAAAAAAAAAAAAAACACACATAGAAAGCTCTTAAGGTTGACAATGAAGCATGAACTGAAGGAAAAAAAGTACAGCTCTGCGAAATCTCAGCACCATTGTTAAATTGTGCTCCCCAGAGTCCCAGTTTCAGTCAATGCTTAGCAATGACTGAACATTATGCCCTCCTCCTTGGAGGGACACCAAATTTAGGAGGCAAATAAGTGCACATAACAAGACCTGTATTTCACATCTCCTCAGACTCCACGGGCATGCCTGCATAGACAGCCACAGGTCTACCATTCCACCAGTTCCAACTGCCTGTTGCAAGCCAAACACTGCCTGGAAATATGTAGCAGAGGCAGTGCAGCACAGCACATGTCCATCACCTTCATCCAGGAAAAGTGCCATTCCTTTGGCTTCTTGACACAAATAAATTTGTACCTTTTCTTTCCTGCTTTCTGTATAATTAGCATCCTGCTGGACGCAGCAAGTCTGAGAAGTCCCAAGGACAGGGGAACCATACAGCACACGGCACACCGTGTGGAGCCTTGCCACACAAATACTCAGCAAACTGCAACCGGTAGCTGGTGAGAAATTGGTACCACACTGGTTTCTCTGCCCCTGAACTGACATGTCTGAGAAACACAGGTTGATAAATGGTTATAGTTAACAAGTGAGAAAAGGGAGGGCAGAACAAATCCAAACCACAGCATGCTGAGTGCTTTTTTGGCTGTCTGCCTTACTGCTGACAGCAGCAAGGAGGGGTTCCCAGGCTGCGATAACCTCGTTGCTCCAGCTGCTCCAGCGTCACGCTTTCGCCTGTGCTCTTCCCATGCCACCGACTGCACTTTGAGCTTTCCCTCCCAGCCCCGGTGCAGGTGTTCCGTCCCAGTGCCGAGGGTCTGGAACCGCTTCGGGGCGTTCAGATAGACGGGGCGCTCACATAGACGGGGCTCTCCTCACGGCGGTGGCGGCGGAAGAGGCGAGAGAGCCCCGACAGCTCCTCAGCGGCGCTCCCTTGCCCCAGCCCCATGGGCCGGCTCCCCTCCAAGCCTCTGTAACCGCCCCTTCGCTCTCCACCCTCACTGCCCTCCAGCCGCATTCCCCGTCGCTCCTCAGCCTGTGCGCCGGAGCCCAGAAGATGGCGCCGGCCCCTCAACCATTGTCGCTGGCCCCTCAACCATTGCCGCTGGCCCCTCAGGGTGCGGCTGGACGGCACCTGCGGGGCGCCGAGATAAAACACGATGGCGAGCCCACCCTGTCCCCGGGCTAGCCATTAAATACACCAGTCCCTTGCTATGCCCGAAGGGGGACGGGAGTTGTCGTCCTGGCGGCTTTGACTGTCGGTCGCTGTGTGCGGGACGTGAATCCGCCGATACTGCTAGCATGGGGGGCTGTTTCGGCCCTTTCCGGCTGCTCTTTGCCCTCCTCCAGAGCCCCAGCAAGAGCTGGAGAGCCTCGGGGGGTGCTTCACGCCACCGCCGTCCACTCCCGGGGGCAGCCGCCTCCCTCCCGGCCTGGCCTGGGCAGAGCTCCCGGTCTCCGGGGGCACAGGACGGGGGGGAGACGGGAACGTAGTGAGTCAGTCCTGGGAGGGCAAACACGAGGTTTTGTTATGGCAGCTTCCAGCAGGCAGGATTAAACCATGGCCTGCGGAGAGCAGGGAGCTTGCTGTCCACAAGAACCCGTTTTCCGTCAGCAGGCAGGGCAGCGCAGGGAACCAGCGGTGAGGCGGGAAGTGAAGGCCCAGGCCTGGACCTGCGGCCAGAACCGTGTTTATCTTTCCTTTGAGCCGGGTGCAGAGCAGTAATGCGCTCTCCGGGCGCTTTCCTCAGTCGTCATTACCTTTAAATCTTTAAATCGCCGCTGAGTGAGTGCCAAACACCTCCGGTGCCAGCCTGCTGCGGCAGGAGGTCTGTCGGGGAAGGCTTGACATGATAGCTGGGACTAGGTGCTTGCGACAGACCTGGGGAAACACGGGAGAAAATACCTACTTATAAGCAACAAAAATGCAGCATAAAGTCTTTTTATTTTCTTTTCCTTTTTTTTTCTTTTTTTAATGGCTGATTCTGTGGAAACCTTTTATTGCATCCCTGTTGGGATAGCGATCCTTGAGACGCATGGCAGTCTCTGGTGGAACTGAGGAAGGAAATAGCTCTCTTCAAGAGTTACTCTCATCTCACCTGTATGTAGACATACACATATAAATCAACAGCGAAGCCTGACTTGCAGCAGTGGCAAACAGCATCACAAGATGAACTGAAACATAAAAAGTGCTTTTAAAAAGGGAGTCAGAAATCCCAAACAGGCATTTTTCAAAGACAACAAAACTCTGGGCTTGGTCTGGCACCTGGCCTGCATGCCAAGGCACATTTTCCCTGCTGGAGGAGCAAAGCAGAGGGAAGTTGCTGAGAGGGAGAAGCAGGGTAGCAAAGCTCACTGAGGTGGCTGTGGGGGGCCCAACAGTAAACTGAGCCCACCAGATACAGGGTACATGCAGCCAGCATCTGGATTTTGTACAAGTGTTGGAGTTCCCTCCTAGTAAGCATCCTCTTTGGGAGATGTTTGAAAAGCTCCACTCTTGTTTGTCTCTCTTCTCTTTTTTTCTACCCCTGCTAGTAGTTAGCTTCATCTTTTAGGTGCCCAGTTCTCATTTTCTTGGTTAGAGGATCTGGTAGCACCCAGGCAATCATTAAGAAATATGTTAGTAAAAGGTCCTGCTCTGGATTGCTCCGTGGAATGTCTTTGGAAAGCCCTGAGTTCTCCAGTCCTTATCAATACCAGCACAAGCTCCCATCCCAAGCCTCAGGGGATCCCTCCACTCTCAATCTGAGGTTGTGGGAAAATGGTCTGCCTTTCTTGGCAAATTGTGGTTGCACAAGAAGAAAGGCACACAGCATGCAGAAATAACAGAGTTAAGAACATTGTGGGAAGAGCCGCCTAACCAAATTGCTTTATATTTCCTTGCAAACCAAGAGTTCAGGGAATTAAACTATTCCTGAATACAGCACCATCTCCTGTCTCACATACAAATCTCCCTGTGTCATGTGCTGAAACATCAGTTTTAAGGAAAGTTATATATGTGCTTAACCAGCATGCAGATGTAGGTCTTTGGGGAAAGACTAACTCCTGGAAAGAGGCGTGTATGTGCAGGAACTGAAACTTAAGGTTTGCCCAGAGAGGGTATAGACTTGTGGTCAGCCTGCTCAAAAAGCTTCAACTATTTGTGATGCTAAGTTTAGGCTTTTGGAAGCCTGCGAGCACATGAAATACAAGTGCTTTCACCAGTTTTGGTGTCTTTTAATTGCAGTTTAAATTAAAAAAATAATATTAAAAAATCTTGCTTCGATTTAAACTTCCTTGTTGCTGGAGAGCAGCTCCAGCTCTGACTCAGCCCATGTCCAGGCACAAAAGCCTCGAGGAGAGAGGATGCCCTCAAGGCTTTTGCACTCTTCCCACTGACAGCCCAGCTGTGCTAGTTGATAGGAAAGAACCCTCCTGCTGGCAACCATTACACTAGTGAAGTGCTGAATGAACAACGAAACAACGCCAAGTCATTCAAAACAAGCTGAGAAAGGGATCTGTGGACATTGCTGTGTATGTATCTAATCCGCGTGGAAATTAATTTTCCATGCCCCGAAGAATGCCACTTGGAAATTTGTAAATTCGAGTTGTCATTTTGGTCACATGGAAGTCAATTAGAATTTTACAATTTATTTAAATAATGGTCAGAATTTACAATCCTTGTTTCTACCCCAAAGCACTTAAGGCTGTTGTAAATGAAAGAAAGATGAAATCTATCAACCGTTTATGCCTCACACTGAACAAGTGCCCTTCACTGAAAAATTGCTGTGTAACAGTTGTCTTTATCCTGTTGAAGTCTAGACCAGAATCTGCAGCACCAAATGCTCTGTATCTCTGCACACACACATAAAGGAGAGCTAACAGCAGGCCTTGCAGACACCAGGCTTTATCTTAACACAGCTAATACATTACCAGCTGATTCCTGGAAATTCGAAGCAGCCAGGTCTCAGACCCTGTGCACACATGTTGCTTGTGATAAGAAGCCATGCTTTTGTATTTATGCATCTGTTTATCAGTGTGACCGAACAGGTAAGCTGGTTTACTACCAAGTATGTCCTGACCATGTCGTTTCCTCCCAGCCCAGCATCAGCCAGCTGTAAGCCTGCCTCTCCAAAGAGTTGTTTCCGTGCTGCTCGTCACTAGCAAACAGCCATCACACTCTAGTCTGGAGAAGGATGCACTGTTGCTGGGGAAGAGTAAATTTTATGCTCTCCATACAGGGCCTCACAATTAAATGGTTAATTGTATCATGCTGTGAAGGCCTCAGAGAAAGCCATTTGTGAAAGCAGTGCTCTAATTTCCAGTTGTCTAATTTCTAGTTCAAGAACTAGAAATGCTAAAAGCAAGAACAAGATTCTAGTCAGACAACTGTCTCCACACAAATTGCCTGAGATACACAATTAATACTAAACTGTCATTAACCCTGCATACAACTTTACAAAGCAGACTATAAAATAATCTGAAATTGTGTCCCTGCCAAATTCATCAGGACATGCCTTTTCCATACAAAGACGCTAATTGTTTGAAACAGCTCCTAATGAGTCATTTTGGTCCACAGATAAATTGTTTCTGCCTCAAGGGATTTGACTCTCCTTTGTCAGATGTAACAATAATGACAATATACATTCCTGGTTTGCCTTCCATCCTCGATTTTGTGATGTCTCTGTGTAAATCCAGCCAAACACAGGCCTGGGATGCCATTTTGGGAGAGTGGCCTAGGATCAGACATTTGTGCACCAGCAGCACCTTCCGACACCACCTCGAGCTTCCGCTCAGCCAGATCTGTTTCCTCCAGGAGGAACTGGGAGCAACTCTTACCTATTGCTGGGGTGGGTTAGTCAGCGCAGCCTCACCTAATCCTACTCACCCACCCTTTGTTTGTGACTCAAACGTTTGCATTTTATGATTTTTCTTTCCTCATGGACAGTAGTGCCAAATGCTGGGAGACCATGCAGCTGGGTGGGTTATGCCCTGACAGGACTGCGAGCGTGGATGCGTGACTAACTCAGACTCAGAGGAGAAAACGACTACCCAGTGCAGTTCCCATGACTTGGCTCCCTTTTGAGATGCTCCTTCTTTATGCTTTGAAAGTGGCAGCTTTAAGGAAGACTGGGCCTCAATCCTTTTGTCAGAAGAGACACAGCAACACTGTAAAATACTGTTGCATCAACTGGACCAATACAGAGCAGCTACATGAATAGTACGGGGAGGGAGTCATGCCCACTGGTTATGGACACAGGACCTACCACCCAATACAGCTGTGTGCCTGCGAGGAAGCAATGCAGGGAGCTGCCCCAGGGCAAGTCAAAGGAGAAGAGGGAAAGGCACGCAGATAATCCATTTCTGTTTTCACCTTGTAGGCCACCCAACCACACACCACCATGCAAAGTAAAGCAGGTGTTCCATTGTGGCTCCAGTCTGACTTCAGTATAGACATGCTTCAGCCTTCAGGGAAAGGTACCTGGTGTGATCCTTGCCATTGAGGGAAGGACAAAAGAGTTGTCTCCACCTCTCCCAGTCTGAAGGATGGAGCAGCTGTATGCATTGCAAAAGTGGTTTTAATTTCCTCCCTTGGTGCAGTGGGAAGGTGGAGGGAAGGAACTTCAGTGGTTTGCCCCATGATATTAGGCTGAGGAGGCTTCAGCAAAGCCAGGAAGAATCAGGTTTGTATTATACTTCCCCATTCCAGATGCAGTTAACACAATCCTAAATACCCATGGGAAGCAAGGAAGGAAGCTCATGCAGGCATGAGGTAAAAGAAACCTGAGAGACCAAGTGTCCTGGTTTCCCCATGTTGTTGTGGCAGTCTGGGAAGGCTGTAGTAGCACAGCAAGCTGTCTGGGTGTTAAATTGTGTGGTTTTGTCACCTGAGCAGAGTCCAGCTGCTAAGAGTCCTGCTGCTGAGCCACCGCGTTACCCTGAACAGTCACCTCTTCTTATTGTCGGATGAGTAAAATATTTCCCTCCCTGCCAAGCACTCTGCCACCATCCCTGTAAACTGGAAAGGTATGAGAAGTGCCAAGGCAAGCAAGCTTGAAATTACAGTGTTCATTTAGCTTGGAAAACAAATGTACCATTTGTACAGCCCCTCCTCCTTGTCAAAGAAGTACAAGGTGAAGAAAACACAGCTGTGAGGCAGCTTCTTGTAGCTGAGCATCTACATCGGGCAGAAGGTCTCTGTGTGGTGTGAGCTGCTGATAAGACCTGAGAGATTTGCAAGCTACCATGCAGTAGGGAGCAATTTATGGTCTCTGCACTTCCAGATGCACCTGCCTGGGAGTTGCTGTCAAGGTCCCAGGATCAATCTACCCATACTTCTGTACACATCCCATGGACACAGGCTGCTTGCCACCATCTCATCATGAAGCTGCTTCCATCTAACAGCAGCTGAAGTTACCTGTTCTCCAATGCAGCACAGACAAATTCACACATATTTTTGTTAAGCTTAGAGAGGTATGTGCAGCTTAAGCACTTCTCATTTCCACAGCAGAGGTCATTTGGATCAACAGCTTCCATGTACTGTGGGAGATTCGTTGGCTCACTCAGCTCAGAACCTCTCTACAGAATTATAAATGTAGCTGAGACATTATTAATATCTGAACAAGTTTCTCTCTCAAGAACCTCAGTTATTCACCTGTGAGTAGCTGTTGTTTCATCACCAAGGAGTCAAATGGAAAGTACAAAAGCAGGGACAGGTTCTGAGTTTTTAGCAGTCATTTTGATTTACAAATTAAGGCAAATGAAAAGTCCCCGCTAAACTCAGCACACTCCTTCCAGATGGTACTTTCTAAAATGTATTCACTGTGGCAAGAACTTTTAAAATAGCTTTACAGTCTTGCATCCTCAGTTAAATATAGCCACAGCCACTGACCATCAGTATCTTTGACATATACCATGTCCTGGTGAGGGTTACTAGGCAAAGTCTGGCTTGTAAGGGGAAAAGGAGCAACAAGTAGTTTCAGATCTGCATGGAGTTTTCCCCACCTACACTCAGGTCACATTTGGCAAGCATATTTGAAGATTAGTATTTATAAAACAAGCACTTATAAAATGTTAGCCAAATATTTCTGTTGGTAACTTTTACACAGGACAAAAAAAAAAAAAAACCAAAAAAAAAACAAACAAAAACCAACCAGTTCATCATGTAGGACAGGAGTGGAAATTGTTCCACACTGTGGCGGGAGAGGATCGTAAAGCACACAAACCTTTCCAGAAGGGTTGCTGAAGGGCAGCTAATTCCAAAATAGTTTGTGTGACCCTGATGCTCTGAGGGGCCCATTACCTTGTGCTGCCCTCATTATTCCAGCAAAATCAGAAACTGGCACAAACCCTAGTTTTGTTTGAAGGGAGAATCTCAACTGGACAGTTGCCTTTAAAACATCCTTTGCTTTTAGGAACACTTGGTAGCGGAGGAGTTTTTAATGTTAGCATAAATACTTGGATCAAAACTCTCAGAAAAGCCTAAACTGTCAATGCACAAAGAGTCAGTTGTAAAAAGGAAATTGGTTCAGGTTAATGTTAAGTTAGTATTGTAGGCAGCAACCAGCTCACAGATATCTATGGGAATTGTATATGAAGATGTCCATGAGTATTTATTCCAAAAGTCATGGCAATAATAAAGTGCAGGAAATGGGGAGGTTGGAGGGTTTATTGGAAACTCAATACATTGAAGATCATAGAAAAGGTACAGCCAATTAGGTGAGCTCAAGTTTCATTCTGGTGGTTGCTAAGAGGAAGTCATTGTGCAACTCTTTTGCAAGAGCATTGAAACTGGTAGAACAAGATACACAGCATATGGAAGTGAAACTAAAGATATTAAAGAACAGTTTGGGTTGTTGTTGGGTCTTCTTTAATTACCTTTTAAAAACACTCCACTTTTCTTTAAATAAAAGCACGAAGAAGGCCTCATCTCTTAGAAGCATCAAATAATCCTCTGTCATGTGTAAGCACCCTTATGAGAACAAGCCAGGCAGGAATTTTCAGAAGACAAACCAAGCTGCATAGAAAAGACAGCATATGGGAGATGAGAGATGGAGAACAGGTTCTGTAACAGGGGCCCCTGTTCAAAGTGAGTCAGGAGAGGTCTCAGCAGCTAACTCACCAGGCATCTGTTGTACATCAACAAAGCCTTCTCTGTTGAATGAAAGACTCCTTCATCTTTGCCTCTAACCTCCATTCCTTCCTCACCACAGCAGGGGGATTTGCTTTTCAGAGAAGGAATATCTGAGAACACACTCAGTTCTTCTATGGATTCAGAAAACCACAGAAACAACTGGAGCCCAAGCCCTGGCTGTTCCCAGCAGGCCAGACACTCCACTACACAGCAGATGCAGGATGAGTTTTATGAAAACCCTGTAAGAAGTGGGTATCTCTGCTCAGGAGCTGACTAGCTCTTCTTGCTGACACAAACCCTGAGCTCTGAGTCTACCCTTCAGGAGCTTTCCTCCAACATGAGAATTGGCAAACAGTGAAATAAAAGACACAGTAATGGATTCTTTAGAGCTTTCCATAAACTCAGGCCATTCCTGTCCATGCCGCTGGTAAGCAAAGAGTTAGTGCCTGCAAATACTCAAGCCATCATGAATTATTCTTACTCAGGGGGACCAAAATCACTTGGGACATAACTGCTAACCATTTAACAAACAGAAGCAGCTGTCATCACAGTTTCACTGAACTGGGCAAAGAAATAGATGAGACACATGAGTCTTTCAGTCCTTCCCTCAGATGTGGATGACAACTCCTATCAAGTTTTAGGTCTAAACCATAAAAGAAATTACCATTTCACACTTTTTTCTCCTAATTTCAGTACATCTTCATCTTCTTTTCACATTTCTCCTACCTCCCCCAAAGCAGCAGGAATCATAGAATAGTCAGGGCTGGAAAGGACCTTAAGATCATCCAGTTCCAACCGTTCTGCCAGGGGCAGAGACACCTCCCACTAAACCATGTCACTCAAGGTTCTGTCCAACCTGGCCTTGAGCACTGCCAGCAATGAAGCATTCACAACTTCTCTGGGCAACCCATTCCAGTGCCTCACCATCCTTACAGTAAGGAATTTCTTCCTCATATCCAATCTAAACTTCCCCTGTTTAAGTTTTAACCCATTACCCCTTGCCCTACAGCTATAGTCCCTAATGAAGAGTCCCTCCCCAGCATCCCTATAGGCCCTCTTCAGATATTGGAAGGCTGCTATTAGGTCTCCATGCAGCCTTCTCTTCTCCAAGCTGAACAGCCCCAACTTTCTCAGCCTATCTTCATACAGAAGATACTCCAGTCCCTGATCATCCTCATGGCCCTCCTCTGGACTTGTTCCAACAGTTCCATGTCCTTTTTACATTGAGGACACCAAAACTGCACACAATACTCCAAGTGAGGTCTCGCAAGAGCAGAGTAGAGGGGCACGATCACCTCCCTTGACCTGCTGGTCACGTTGCTTTTGATGCAGCACAGGATACAGTCCACTTACTTAAAAAAAGGATTTAAGCCTTTGATAGGCTTCAACAACTCAGGTGTGAGCCCCCAGAGCAGGACTGGCCAAGGCAGCCCCACTGCTCAGCAGGAGCTCTCAGTGGCTGCATCACCACAGGCTCCTTAGTTGCTGATGAGGAGTCTTGGGTAGGGTCTTCCAAAGAGTAAAGAGTTTATCACTAATCATAGCCACATACTATTTTAACCAAATATGAACACCCTTATACAAAACTTCCCTTGTCCTTATTCTTGCTTTCACATCTCCTCAAAAAGCTGGTCTGAACTCTGTATCTGCTTAGGCTATTCTCAGCACCTTACGTGGTTAGCTGAATGACCTCAAAGTGGTGAGATGAGGAAATCACGTGTATTGCAAGCATTCAGCCTAGGAACTGTCATGAGCCAAGTCATTTTGTCTTTCTTCCTCTGGGCTTCTTCATTTCTGTCCAGCCTTGGCATCCTCATCTTTTCTGTTTAAGAAGGATTAAGTGTCTGCTTGGCTGTTCTCAGAAAACTTCCTGTAGAAATTCTAATGAAAATAAAATTCGTGGGCCAGAAGTGATGCCATTTTCATGGGCCAAAATCTTGAGAACGAAAGCAGACTGTTATCTGAGATGATCTGTTCATATTGGGTTCCCCAGAAATCAGTCAAGAAAGACCCAACAAATAACTCCTCTTAGAAATACTGTTGCTCTGTTCTCAAGATGATTCACTGTCTGTTAGCACAGAAGTGATGTGCTGAATAGTGGTTATCTCCCATGTTCCTCCAAAGTAAAAACTAAAGCTCATTCAATAAAGCTGATCAAATCAGGGGCCTTGACAATTAATTCTGTGATGAGCTATGCTTCAGCTGATGCTTGATGTCATGGTTTTGATGAGCAGCTCTTTTCTGTAATCCATGCCTGGGCATCTGAATCATTTCCAGAAATTATGCAGGAAATAAGATTATTACTTACCAAACAACTACAAAATGCATGGACATTATATTGAGTTATATTTAGGAAGCTTATAAACTAGAGCTTCCTAAAGGCTCATTACAGCTTTAGAGGCAAGGATCTCAAGAGAGAATTACAGACAGACAGGAAATCCCAAGTAAGTGTCAATTACAGTGTTAGTCATGGAATACAGTGGTGTCAGGGCTGTCCTGGAAAGATCACCTCAGCCTCTCCGCATGCCCAGCACAGGATCCATGAAAAACAAGAGTAGGACGGAGATCTTACAAACACCAGAAGTTTCCAGGCAAGGTAGCAGCAATTCACCATCACCATTCCAGGGCTTGGCAGGGTTTGAACACAAACGTGAAGTGGTAGGTACTAGACAAATTATGCCTGTAGCAGGCGCCATGCAGAGAGGGGCTGCATGGTCCTTAGCACTACATTAGGCAGAAGACTAAAACATTTAATAGTTTCTAGCTGCATTTGGAAAACATTTTTAGCAATGTGATGTGCAGATGTTCTCCAAATCCAAAACATACATGATTGTTTAATTATAATGTCACAATAAAACATTCCTCAAATGTATCTAGTGCTTAGACACATATGCTTTAAATCTATGGATGTAAAGACAAAAATAGCTGAAAGCAACAAGATAAAACCAGATAGATTTTAGAAGATTATTTTGCAAGAGGTACTGAGAGGTCATAAGAAACAGTGATCATAGGAACTTTGCTGATTTTATTAATTTCTAGGTAAGCTGACATCACAGGGATAAAACTTGCTTTAAAGGAAAAGAATTTTCATGCCAGGGTTGGAAAAAAAATAAAAGGCCAAGGTCCAAGAAGACAACCTGATTTGGTTTTCTATTGCTACACCATCTCCCTTATTCAGGTTTCTGAATCTCAATGCAGCCACCCTCTCACTCCTGCCATTTGAGAACACCCTGCAGCAGGAGATATGGGGCTCAGCATTGATAGGGGCACACAAACCAAGCCTTAGGGAGGAAATACAACCAGCATGTCATGAAAGAGATATGAGCCAGTTCCTAATGTACCCAAATAGCCCCAAATAAGCTCTTTAGCACACTTTGCCTGTGTTTGAAACTTAGAGGAGGGGCAGTCAGATCACATATGTCTGGGCTGGATATAGTATATAGAGCTTTTTTTCTTTCATATATTTTTGCTCCCATCTTGATATTTAAAGGGAGCCTTTCCTGAATTATCATAGCTGTGCATCTGATAGAACGCATCCATCTAGATCACACATTTATGCCAGGTAGTGCCCGAGTAGCCACTGATCACTCTGTACTACATGCTATACAAATGCTTAACCAAGACTCTATCCATCCTAGAGGGCTTTCTACCCAAACATCAAATACTAAAGATAGCATAAACTTAGTTGCAGTCCTGAGACTTACAAACTTGGAATCCTATTTACTCCCAAAGCTATATTTAAGAACATGTATACATGTTAACGCAATTATCTACAAATACAGGTGGATTGTATCCAAATTTTATCATAGAAGGAGTGATTATACTTCATGAGTACACACACTCTCCCTTGTTTAGACCCTGGCTTGATCAGTGCTTCACACATCTGCTCCTTCCCATGCACCCTGAATGCACAATTCAGGGAAAAAAAGCAGCACTCAGGCTGGAGTTAGAATTTAGTGTTGGCATAGAGGAAGGGTTTGATGCAAGTAAACTGCTGGGGTCAGAGGGAAGGCAAAAAGAGGATATTGCAGCACAGGACACTGTATTATCCTGCATCCCTTTCTATCTGGAATATAAGGCCGCTCCTGAATACTAAGGTTACGTACAACATCTCAGTTCCTCACGTCCTTATTAGCAGTAGGTTTTAAGAACCAAGTACTCTGCTAAAGCTCCTGTACCCAACAGCTATGATCCATCAGAGAATTAAATACTCTTTCCCTTGAGAAGGTTCCAAGCATCTTACGGGGCTTATTACAGAGCATCTTCCTTCAAGGTTGCTTATTAGCCCTTTTCTTCTCGAAGACCTGCTCACCCATGGTTATTAACTTGAGATTTTTCCTTGAAGTATAAACAAGAAAATGTTTTGCTTATGACACCAACTTTAGGAAGCTGCAAGACTAGCAAGCTATTACCTGGTGCAGAGTATGGACCAGTGCCATGTGCAGAACATGAGGTGAGGAAGCATCAGAAAGCAGCATTTCTTATATTTCACTTCTGACTGGTGGTACCAATAAAGATTTCTTTATGATGGGCAGACATGGCTTGGGGCTCCTTTTCTGTCTAGAGGTAAGCATTGGTTGATACTCGCAGCACAGCTGAAAGCATAAGCCAGTCTAATACCATTTATTGTACACATTTACCAAGTGTGTATTTTTTCATGTCTACACATTCATGCTTACATATAGGATTCAGTCCTCACAGTTTAGACAGAGAGCTGTGATTCAATAACTGCAATCTAGCAAAAGAGACTTCCATGCAAGATTAAGCAGCTTCATCTCCTCAGAATTCATCCTACAGACATTTGCTACTGTTAGTTACAAAACTCAATAGTAAACTGTAAGATAAAATTTGGACTACTACTTGCAATTTGTCAGATCTTGAAATATGATTTTAAATGAGGAAAACCAAACAAGACTAGGCAAATGCCACCTCCTGTCTAACACCAATGCCATTTAGATATAATCTGTAATAAGTATTCACCAGTACACCAGCAGTGCCATAAACTTTTGGCAAGCTGTTATTAGGGCTTGTCTCAATATAGACAAAAGCAACACAGAAGCCTTGCAGACAGAGTGGGGAGTCTGTATTAGCTACCATTTCACTGCTTTCTGCTTCTTTGCATGACCCTTTCACTGGTAAGACTACTATAGGTAGGAAGGGGAGATCTTAACCAGTAAAGAACAGAATCAGAAACATGAAAATGATAAATATTGCTTTATTAAATTACTTTTATACTCCTACAAAGAAATTTTCTGATCTTGGTTCCAGAACTGAATGAAGGAAGTTCATTGCTGTCTCTGCAGTTATCGAAATTTAGATACAAAAAGGTGGTAAAAAGACCAGCCTATTCAAGTTGTATAAAAAAAGGCAGAGAATAGACAAGTTCCCTCAGGAATCTTGAGGCTCAGAAATATAAAGACCTATAATACAATGAAATTAAGAATTCAGCAATGTGTTGAACAATTGTAAACTGTAACTGCACTAGTGGACCACATTATTCAGCAGTTTCCTTAAAGGTATGAACTGTGAACTAAACAAAAAGTATAGCAGACACAGCAGACTTCATTTAGTTGTTCTCCCTTTCACTCCCTCCAAGTAAAAGTTGTGAGATCAGCATTTAAATTATAGGAAGGAAACTTGCCTCCATAAATATCAGGAATTTCTCCATTCTGTAACTATTTATATAAAGTAACTAGCTGTTACAAATCAGTTTCAAGTAAAACAGGTGGCTGAGGCAAAAATAATCAAAATCAGATCATATACAATTTTACTGTAAATACAGTAATTTGAAAGATAAACACATAACCATAGCACTGACAGGATGTCAATGCTGCTCTATTATAGACATGATGTGTCAGTAGAAAATTAGGATGTCTATTATCAAAATTGAGGACATTCATTCCAGTCTCTGGTAATCTAATTTTAGTGCAAAACAGATGCTAAGACATATTTAGCAAAAAAGGTGATACATTTAAGGCCAAAAAACTGTTCAGTCATCGCTATCGCTTCCAGATTCACTCAGCTGCAAGTCATTTCCTAGAAGAGAGAATAACTGCATTAGTCATTTCTAAAGAAATGCTTTGATTCTTTCAAGATATTCCCTTTCCCAACTAAAGGGCTGCAAAAACCAATAGCAAATAGGTCAGGAAGGGGGAGGAGTAGGGTGGGCTAGATATCTTTAAAGGTCCATTCTAACCCTATTCTATGATAAGAGAATTAATAGGTGTAGAAGCCAACTCCCCAGTGACAGAACCTTAGAGACATCACTTCTCTTCATGGGCAAGGAAGCCATTAGCTTGTTAGCTACAAGTGTATTTATTTAATATCACCAGATCACAACAGACAACACCCAGCTATCTTTTCCACCCACATTTTCATGCTTCGTAAGTGGGAAAACTGCTGGTGAATGCAGATTTGTGAAAAATTTGTTGTTGGGGTTTTGCATGAAACACATCTGAATGCAAGTCAGCCGTGCTTGAAAACAAATTGATGTCTCAATCAAGACGAGCAGCTTTCTGACATACCATTTACAGATGTATCAGTGACCTACTATTTCAAACAGGTTTTGGAACAATTGAACAAACAAAACATCAAAAGAAATTTTGCACAGCACTTTAATTTGGTGGCTATGTATATATATTTCAAAACCAGGAAGTAAGAAGACAGACTGTATTGCGCTTGCAGTGGATGTCCATAAGCTTAGGGGGTGGGAGGGAGTGAATCGTTCCATAATGACAGATAGCTAACAAAAAACACACAGCATGCTATATAGAATCTACATTGTATCTAGCAACTTCCCATGCATTTTTAGGAACTTGTTCCAACTAGCATAGTTCTATTCACACCTCCCTTGCCAAACAGACATTAAAAACCAAGAAATAATATAAAAGGAATGCATCTCTGGTTGAGAGATACATTCCACAAGAAACAGCCTAAAAAGCAAAGGAAAATCACTGGAACTGAATAGGCCCTGTTTTCACATGCCCTTTCCTCAGCTTCAGCACCCTGCACAGATTACTTTTGCAGATGAGTAGAAAAGTAACCTCAAGAGGGTAAACCTAACAAGGCGCTTGGATCAGATCTTTTGTTATCAGGCATCATTCCTGCCAGAGTGCTGAAGTCTGACATGGTGGCATTTAGTCTGCCCTTGTTTTCCACTATGTCACCCCTAAAGCTTAAAAAGCGGTACATGATTCTCTGCAGCAAAACAGAAAACACATTAAATAAAGACAAGTGTAGTGAAGGTGGCTGTTTCCAGCAATCTTTAAAATACTACCATAGACAACTTTTGACCAACCCTTTATATAAAGAGAACATTTACAGCTGTATTATAACCTAAATTAAAAAAGCCATTTTGAAAGAACAAAATCAAGTGATTTGTCAATACTTATTCAGGACTATACATCATCCTAAGAAAAAAAAAACTGCATCAGGGAAGAGAATGGCATTAGTAAATTGAACTCATGCATTTATCACTCAAATGAGAACTTACAGTGAATTCCTAGAAACCCCAACCCTATTATGTACTACCTACTTTAGGAGAGGACTGGGAGTACGAACAAGATAACAACCTTCCAAATAGTGATCCTGCAGCCTTCAAAAGTTATTTCAACATAGTTAATAGAAATTACACAAACCCTATAACAACAGCCAAAAATACCAATGCTTGTGAAAACCAGCAGATGGGAAAGCAAGAAGTCCAAGTTCCAGAGTCAGAAATAACACATTAGGATTTACTTCAGGGAAAACTTTCTAAAGGTGTGTTTTTGGAGGTAGGGTTATAAAAACGGGGTGAAAAGATGGCAAAACAAAACAGATTAGAGTTGGCAGTTTTCAGGTGGGTTTTGGTGCAAGAACAGAAAGTTTATTTAACTAAGACTGAAGAACATCTAGACTCTACTGACCTTAATACGCAGCAATAAAGTAGGGAAAATTAATTCAGTTTTCACAGTGCCAATTGCTTATTAGCAAAAATTAACTGGGGAAATAAATAAATTGATGACATTTCCCAAACTTAAAACAGTGACTACATTGCATTCATTTGAATTCTTGTGAGTTACAGGGTATGGGGAAGCTCATAGGAGTGACCCATGTTTCACAGATCTTCATGGTCACATCAGCACCAAACCAATCAATAAAAGGAAAGATTTTGTACCAGCTCCAAATATCAAAAGAAGTAAAGTTGTGCTGAATACTACGTATGTTACAAGGTCCCAGAATAGCCAAGCTATGCTGAGTTTATTTTGGAAAATTGCTTTATTTAACATAACTGTTGTTAAAACAAAAAGTAGACATAAAGCAACATATGATCAAATATTTATGAAGAATGGATCCATTAGTACCACTGTTCACAAACTTAGTTATAAGGGGAGGTAAAACTCTGCTCTCTGAGCCTTCCTCTACCCTTCTGCCTGCCTGCAGCAGGCCAAAGGAAATCACACTAATTACCCAGTGCATCCCCGATTCTATAAAGGTGCACAAAGCCAGTCACACACATAAGCAGTCAAACCTCAAAATGAGGCTAGACAAGCAAACAGCTTGTGCTGACATCTGTTGATTCAGTACTGTATTTTTGTAAAACATTATTTGAGATGGAAAAAATGACTCTATAGGACCCCAACTGAGAACTGTTGCCATTCAAACTAGAACCATGTGCTATCAATTTAGCTTCTCCAGGTTACACTCTCCTGCCAAATTCACTCAGTAGGAGAGCTAGAGGAACATATTCTCCTTGAAAGTAGCTGGTTTTGTCTTTGTCTAGTTGAAGTGTACTTTTAAGTGTTAACTGTACTGTAAGTTTGGGAAAGGATCATAAAGGAGTAAAGGATATGTAGGAGTAAACAGATAGGTAACCATAACAGCAGTTAAATAGGATTAAGCTAAAGATCTAGGCAAGCTCAGAGAGTTCAGCCCAAGGCCTGCTGCTACAGAGATGTTCAACCTGTGAACACAGTTCTCAAGCACCATCAAGCCACCATATTCCCCTGTAACAGTTTTGATGTCGTAATGTTTTAAGCAGTCTTTTCTCATTGTGACTGTTGGAACCAGTGGATGTGGCCACCTGTACTTGTAACTATATTTCTCAGTGGAAATTTTGCCAGCTGGGATTCTGTCACTGGGGATAGAGCTTAATCTTGTCTTCATAACAAGTTTTATTTAAGCATGAAGAATGGGAAATCCCTTTTGTGAATAGGGGTTGAAATGGCACACTCAAGTAATGCAAATTATTAACATGAAGACATTGTTCTCTACAGTGACAGTAAAATGAAAGCAGCATTTAGTCCTTTGCACATGAAGTCACAGGACTTCTCAGTCTGATCTTATCTCTTAATGCAGTACATAAACAGCACAGATATTTAAGTATGTATTTAAATACTGGTGATGAAAAAAAAAAAAAAGAACACAACCCCCCTCCTCAAAACAAAAAAAAAAATGAACCTTTAAGATATCTTAGGCTGCAAACCAGGACTGATGGGAAAAAAAAGAAAACAAAACCAAAACACAACATCAAACCAAGAGCCAGCAGCTAAGCATTTAATTAATCAGTTTCAAAAAGTCACCATAGCTGATACTCACTTCTATAAGTACTCCAGCTATTTAGGTAGTGAACTTAGGAGTCTCTACCTGGTGGTTTGGTTTTGTTTTTTTTTTACTGTCCAAACTCCCCTTTTGAATACACTGAACATTAGTTCCAGGCTGCACAGCAATCACTTCTTCAACAACATCACAGCTACCCTTCAAATTACATTTTTAGTTGCCTGCATGGGTGGAATAAGGTAGTGTCACCTGAAAGCAAATCACCTCCTTCCTTATATGCAAAGGACAGTTTTGCTATGCTGCCCAGTGGAATGGTGCCATGAATAATAGTAACTAAAGTAGCTAAGAATACACCATCTCTTCAGTAATTCAGAGTATGGCGAGTATGGTATCTTTCCCATAGTTCTACCCAAGAAATTATAAGCACATGTTTTGGGAGTGCCTGTTAGTTCAAGTATTTTCAATGCAAAATTACTGTTCTCCAGACCCAATGTATATAAACTGGGAGGAAGCCAGAAGAGCTTAGGAAATATTTTGAACTGCATCAGCAGTTGAAATTTAATATCGCTGGGGACCAAAAAGCCTTCTAGCCCAATGTCTAATTCAGAGCACTGCTGAACAATCAAACCCTAGCATCACTTCCCACAGTTTTAATTATAACAGAGACATACTTAAAACCAATATGGTTTCCTTTGAGAATCTTGATGTCTGGAACTGTGCACTAAGAAAAGAACAGCTTTTTTACTTACGTAGTGTATTCATCATATGACCACTGCTCTCTTGGGATCTGTTATGACTGGCATCTTTGTCAGGGACAGCCTGTTGTGGTATGGCAGACACAGTGGGCTGTGGCTGCAAATATGGCATTGACATAGGAAGAGAGGGCTGCATTTCCTCGTCTTCAGAATCACTAGAACTATTTTCACTACTTGAAGAGGTTGAAGAACTTTTAGAGTCAGATGAACTGTCAGAGCTACTCATCTGGTCCATGATACTGGCTTCTGCTTTTAGCTCTGCAAACAACATGATTTGTTTCTTAGTTAATATTTATCATAATTGAAATAGAAGAAGGAAGGGGAAAATAATAAAAAGAAAAAAAATACAATGGAAGTATATGCACTGTAGCAACTAAAAAAAAAAAAAAGAAACCCAACAAAAAACAACCCAAAGCCCTCCAGGACAAAGCAAAGGGCACAAGCAAGCATCCAGCCTGTCATGTGGTTTTCTGCTCTTGTAGCTTGGGCACTTCTTCCCTTTCAAGCCAAGTGTTAAAAAAGGGTGATTGAACCCAAATGCTAACCCAGCATTCCACAGGGTAGTGCATCCCATATAGCCTTTAATTTCTGCAACTAGCAAGCCCTGTGTGTTTTCCTTAACACCCCAAAAATGCCTTTCACTAACCAAAAATGCACTTACAGTCACACAGATAAGTCAGCTGTAAGATGTCTGCACCCAAAATGCCTCCCAAAGGTTCAACATTACAATCAATACACTTATTTGGACTATGTGACATTTTGCTCAAACCAAGTAAAGTATGACAGGAACCATCCACAGCTGACTATTTAGCTAGAACACGAAGTACACAAGAAATACTGGAAATTAAAAGATCAAACTGACTCCATCAACTTGCATTCTTAATGAAATAACTCCCCTGAGTACAATAATATTTAGAAGAGTGTGACTGGACAGATTATGCTGCATAGTAATGCATTTTTGATATATACTAGCCAAAGTCCAACATACAGAGAAAATTACTTTTTGCACAAAGGTTACACATAATAATGTGCAAAATAGGGGTGCTGCTGAATTTAGAAGTCTGAAACAGACCACTGAATCACAGAGATGGAAATTTTATACAGAAACTTGAGGATTCAGCCAGAGTGCAGAAGTTCATCATTATACAAGACTGTAACCCAGACATTTGTTAAGATGGTCTTACAAGCACTCGGAATATTTCAGGAACAGCTTAGACACAGCAGACAGAAAGCAAGTAGGAGAGTGGCTCATCTCACTTCTGTATTGGGTAAATTTGAAGAGCAGGTTGAAGATGAAAGTCACCAAGATGCTAGATGACTCAGAGCTTAATCAAGAGAAGAAGGGAGAACAATAGAATAAGTGTCAACCCAAAGCTCCATGAAGCTTCCCAGTTCTGAGTTATCAAAGGCCACTGTAAAGGAAAGGTATTTAGGTTAGTTAGCCTTATCAAAAGCCAAAAGGAAAATGGTGTTCAGGAAAAGTGGCACCTGTAATAGTGCAGCTATGGCTACAAGGACAAACTAACCCAATGCCATGGAAGAAAGTGCAGTAAAAGACCATATGGGATGACTCAGACATAAGGAAGGAGAAAGGCAATGGGGAAAATGGAAGCACTCTCCTGTTACTAAGTAGGATGTGTAACAGAACAGCTTAAGGACAGAAAAATTGACAGAAAAGCTAAGGTAAAGATTAGGGATGTGGCTAATTGAATGAACAAGAAGTAATTTTGAATTTCATCCTAGAGAAGAAAGGCCAAATAAACAACTGATCTGCCCCACATCAGGAGCTGTAAGGTAACTGAAAGATACCATCAAGTCCTATGCAATTTGATTTTCCCTGCTCATTGTGGGGCGATTGGACTGAATGACCTTTGAAGGTTCCTTCCAACCCAAACTGTTTTATGATTCTAGGAGTTCCACTTCATCCCTGGTCTTACCAATGTCTAGTAAGAGAAAAATTTAATTGAAAGGCTAATATCAAGAGCTAAAGAATAAGATCTGTGCCTTTTATTTTGACATAAATTAATCTAACAGAATTTAAATTATTTCACAAGGTGAAAGAAGGACTGTATTTATACCAGAGGACAGAGGTAGAGTGACCTTTCCCCCACCCAAGAAAACTAAGTTAGTAACAAGTTCAAGGTAGTGCGCTTAAGCAGGAATAGTCAGTTACACAACTATGGAATGAAGAAAATTATGTAGGCAATGCTTAAGAGTCTGACAGTTACAGTGGATCACTACACACAACTCTAGCACACCATGCTGTTGTAGAAATGACAAGCATTACATGGGGATGTGATACTATTTGGCCTGTGTGTATAACAATGACTGTAAGACCCTCGCCTTACTCAACTCATCACTGCTAAAACCTTGGCTGAAACAGTAAATGTATTTAGGCTTCAGGAACATTTTGGACTCATAGTAAGAGCTCAAGCAGAGCGACAATGAACCAGGCATCTTGAAAACTTAATTTCTAAGGAAAGAGCAAACCAGCTGGCATCATTTTGCCTAAACAATGGGAAAGAGCAGCTTCTGAACACACAAAGGACTGCTCAAAAGCAGCAGAGTAACCTTGTCTATGCTTGCGTGACAAATATACGAGTAGTAATGGGCTTACTGTCAGATTATTTATTAGGAAGAACCTGAATGGTAAGGAGACAAAAGCCCTGGAATGGATTGCCAGGGAAAATACAGGATCCATTATTAATGGAATGGTTTAAGAACAGGTTGAAAAATTACAACAGAAAATTAGGAGAGGAGGACAGACTAGATGACTCCAAAAAGTTCCTACCATCCCTACTGGTTAATTATTCTGCATTAGTTCGTAGTACTCATCGTTGGGCTGTCACTAAACACAAGTTTGATACATGTAGGCAGCCACTTTGGTGACTTACAATATGTTTGACACCACCACACCCCCTTCAAACAAGAGATCAGCAAGAAAAAGCATATTTTTATTCCATGTGCTCAAGGTCTCCTTCCTTTCTGCAACCTTAGACATACTCTAGTACTGTCCTGTGGTATAGATTTCTAGCCAGAGTTTTAGACCAAAATGTAAAAAAAAAAAAAAAAAACCAAACCATTCATAATAACATCTTAAAAATATATATTTGTTTAAAGGAATTCAGAACATCTTAGGAGGCAGATGTCAATTCCAGTCAATGAAACTGCCAGCTGTCAGCATTTCTGTACCAAGTAATTACCACCTGCCACTTTCCTATCCTCCAGAAGGAAATAAGGCCTCCCATTAACTGAAATATGAGTCTCACACTAAACAAGAGACTCTCAAACCACAGTTTATAGCACTGTTCAAGGGTTGATTTGTACAGGTCTTTAGGTGTCTTTTTCTTTAGAACCTCATCTTTCACAAGATCTTATCCAGTAATTTAAGAAGTATTTTGAGCTGCAAAACACTGTAACCCATACATTGGCTAGATGCAGAGAAAGAATGGGGAGCAGTGTCAAAAAGGAAACAACTAAGTTGGTTCCAGTGCCACAATACAACCAACTGTATACTTGATTAAAGTAGCAGCAGAAGACAGAATCAAGGACAGCAAGCAGTGGGACCCCAGGCATTATTAACCCTAATGGTTCACCTTACATTTTTACCTTAGCAAGTTTCAAAGTGCCTTGTTACTACTTGAGCCAGAGTGCTCATTCCAATGTCAGGGTAATTAATCAGGTATTTAATCAATATCAGGGTGCTTAACCAGCTTCTACTGTCAAACAAACAAGCAAACCAACCCCAACACAACCCTTTAGCTTTAAAAACTAAGTTCTAGTTAAGAGCAAAGTTCCTGAAAAGTACGGGCTGGTGAAACTTACCCTGTTCAATATCATCCATGGGAGAAGATGGAAACATCTTTTCTTTTGGTGGAGAATTTTTAATATTGTTTGGAACTTTAGTTGCATTTCGCATTTGCTGCTGTTGCTGCTCTATGCGAGACTGGACTTTACTGCTTCCTTCAGCTCTGTGTGGAAAAGTAAAAGATTTTTAATTACTACAAGACAAAATGCAAGGAAAGAGGCAAGAATACAGGGGACACAATACCTTAAGTGATGGAATTATTTGTCATGCCTTTCTATAAAACATCATTAGATTTCTAGGTACATTATAAAACTAGTATAGAATTATATGTACATATTAAAAATTGGGTTTTAATACAGTGCTAACAACTTTTAAACCCTTTGCCAGTTTATTTGCTTTCATACCTGGCTATCCAGAATCACATAATTCTGCTGGAGATGATTTACATGAACTCAGTAGCAGGAAAACAAACAAACAAAAAAAAAAGCCAACAAAACACACAAAACCACAACACATTAAAAAACTTGTTAATGGCTTGTTTTCCTTCCACCATGTCACATAATTCATTTTTTTTATTTCCTCATTTAAAAGTCAGAAGCCAGTGGGCAAGCTAGTTCCCAAACAGATTCTCCCCAAGAGTCAGAAAATAGTTACCATCTATTGCAACAATGAGACAACTTTTACTTAAAACAAACAAAACCATTCCCACTTCTGCCAGTCAAGGCTTGACAGCCGTGAAGTCAGTGTGCTGAGAAAGCAGGATTTCCATCCTACTGAATGAGGCCAGGTACTTTCTAAAATCGATGTTTTCCTAAAAATAGGAACTGGTAGTTATGCATCTCAGTTTAGACTCATTAACAAATCGATTTTCACAATAAGAGAAGCACAGGTGTTTCCCCTGTAAATCACCCACCTGGTTTTTTTCACAGTGATGTTGCTACTAAGTTTCTCTAGACGACATTCTCCAGTGTCATGGTTGAAAATTAAAATACATTCTTTCAGGTATGGCTTCTTTGAACCCTTGAACACAGTCACGGGTGGAGTTGAGCCCTATGAAATCAGAAGTCCAGTGTTATTGCTGCAGTCTTTCCTTGTCTTAGAAACAGCAATCCAACACAGTGATGTCAAATTCACTACAAGTAATCATTTTTAGCTTTTTAAAATGTTGCTGGTTAATTCAAATTAGACTCACAGTAGCCATGACCAAAAGCAGCTGGTGTTTGACTGTAATGGGATTTCATCCAGCTTAGCTTAGTTGGAAACTGATGAAATGCTTATTTCCCAATGAGAACATGCTCACTACAGGACTCCTTTTACCAAGAGGGGTTTTAGTTACCATATCAACAACGCAGTAAAGCATGGCAGGTAGTAAATTTTCCCTTTCCAGTCTTTCCTGCTTTAGAACTGCACTACAGCAATAAATACCAAGGGGAAGCTCATGCTGCCAACATCCACATGAAGCTTTTCTGTGTAAGCAACACTTCTGGGTCATCCTACAGCTTATTTCCAATGCGGTGAACACACTTAAAGTTACAGTGCAGCTGTTTAACTTTCAGGTCTTTGGTAATTTTACATTCCTATAGCAATTGTTTTTCAACTCTAAAAATCACACAAGCTGCTCTGAAACAGCACTGAAGCTTCACATACTTTTATATGCAGTACATATCTGTGACAATAAAATAAATCATTCCCATAGGCCCATTACTCACCTCAATATTTGGCAGTGTTATTGTCACCTGTTCACCTTTGCCAACTTCAAGGTCTCCTTCACAGGACATATCAATAGATGCTGGCTTAAAGTCATCTAAATATAAAACCAAAGTAAATTATTTACAGGCTTTTTACAAATCTTATAGATGTAAACATCTTTTAATTGCAGTTGGAGTCTACTAAGTTAAAGCCTTTTTTGCTAGTGTATTATTGACCATTCCCCTGAGCAGATAATTCCGTAAACCAGTAGAATCCAAAGTCAGGCTGGTTTTCTCAGGATTCAGTGCATGTTAAAATCTTTCAATTACAATTAGAAAATTGCTTTTATATTTTAATGGATAAAGAGGCTGAACAAGCTGTGTTATATTTCAAAAAATAAATCCTCATATAATTATTTTCAGAAATATCAATAAGTAATTCTTGAAAATGCTTATTCCAAGTATAGGACGTATAGACAAGTGACTGAAAGAACATCATTAAAATTCAATGTTCTTTTCTGATTTTACTGTAACGTGCATGTCAGAAGGTGACTAAAACTTGTTTTCAGTACATTTACTTTTGTTTAAAGGGAAATTATTTCCCAACTGAATATTAACTTCTTTTTTGTCTTTTTAAAAATCTAAATAGTTGATTAAAATAAGTTTCAAACAAAAGAAGTCATCAGTTTCTAGTGCTTTTAAAAAAATCTGAGACATTGAAAATGAGCATGTGCTCAGGCACCAGCACTTGTAGCTATGTAACATATCATTATCTACAGAAACTATATTTCTACCACAAATGAATTTGGCAGGGCTACGGCTGAAAGGCCTGCCTACACAGATCTAGGGACATAGGACAGCATCCAGCTGCTCTGCAAGGCACATTGTAACATGCGGATTTGAACCTGTGGTTACAGCAAATGCAAGCGCACAACCAGCCTCCCATCCCAGGGATGGCCAGGGCGCTGCCCTGCACACTGTGCTGGGGAGAGGCACCCCACTGCAGCTGAAGAGAGACACGGGAGGCCCAGCATGTAAAGGGAACCCATTTGATGGCACGTTCCCCAGCCACAGCTTGGCATGCGCTCCCTACCTCGCAACTTGTCACGTCACTCGCTGCTGGTCACAAGCGGCTGAGCTTTACTGTGGCTGGGCAGCTTCCCAGCTCACTAACCCTGCTGCAACACTCAGGCCAGGCGGCACAGACCACAGCTGGGAACAGTGGCTCCAGCATGCACACCAACCAGGTGAGAAAACCGAGCTTCAGGAGCTGGTGGGCAGGACTATGCATGCAGCAGGCAGCTTTGAGCTCAGATACGAGCAACAGCCCCAGCTAACCTTGTTTACGGCAAAACCCCACACATCCTCTCACAGGGATAAGCATGCAATAATTCTAAAGTTTCTCATCAAATTAGAGAATGTTTCCTTTAACATACAACCACTGTGAGGTCAATACTTTAAAACTTAAGATACTGGTTCTAGTGTCAGTAAATGGACTTCTAATCCTTTAAACAACAGACATTTTCCCCTTCACTCATTTAACACAAGCTAAAAAGAATTTTTATATGTGTGCATTTGACAGAACTGATGAACATGCCAGTTTCTACATCTCATTTGTTGGAAAGGAAGAGAGATTTCAAAACAGATTTCAGAATAAATCGTCAAATTACACGAGTCAGCAAGAAATGATGAGGGTAGGAGGTACCAGACGTGGCTTTTAGTTCTCTTTAAAATTAGGGTAAATTTCAAGTTACAACATTTGTTTAAATCCATTTATAGCTTCTGCTGGCTCCCTCCCCTCTCCTCCCTTCCCACAGTCACAGACAATCCTACTAAGTGCCATTCCATTTGCTCACAGAAAGCACATTACCCATCTCACTGCACTGCTTGAAAGCATACAGGGCATTCTCCAAAGAACATATGCGAGACTGAATCTTGGAGATCAGTCTATAAAAAATGAGACATCAAAACCAGAAGCAGCAGTCCTAAATTACCACAACTATAATCCTGAGACCATTTGTTTCCTAGCTACCCTCAGAATCTTTGAGCACACACCTCTCTAGATAGTAATTATGTACTCAGGGAGGGTATACCAGCTTTGTGATTAATACTGCCTTTAACCTTTGATTGGTGAATTGTGCTTAACTTTTAAAAACTAAGCACAAGGAAAGAGAGAAAAGCCGGAGGTTCAGCCTAGTTTGGCTTCCAGCAGAACTACATCAAGACACCATTCTGGATGCAAAAGGTGTAAAAAGTGAAGCCGGCGCTCAGAAAGCAGCAAGCGGATGGGCAATGGCCGTACATCTCACTGGGAGCGATGGAAACCAGACCTCCAGGACCAGCACTCCAGCTACTTCCCAGGCGTTCCCCAGAGCCCCGGGACGAAGGCATCCAACTCCTTTAGGCTTCCCAAGCCCTGCCTATGCAGCTGACTGATATTTCAGCTCCCATCAAACTACCGGCACGACCTGCCTCCTTGGACAGATAACCACAGACAGCGCTCTGATGCCTGCCCAAACGACAGACCCGGAGCCTTGCCACAATGGTAGCTTTACCACGCTGCCCTTCTCCTTTTCCCCAGCACCATGCCGGTTCTCCCTCACACCGATGCCCGTCAGGGCCTGCCCCGACCAGCACCTTCCCCTCCTGGCCTGCGAGCAAGGCCACGCCAGGGCGCAGCACTTACCCAACCAGCCTTCCCTTCCCTCAGCGGTCCCCGAGGTGCTTCCCCGGGCCCACACTCACAACGGACTGTGTGGAAAGCGCAGCGCGGCTGCTTCTCGAAGGTCTCGCCCAACTTCAACACCTGTCCCTTAGGGTCGAAAACCGACGGGACGGCAGCGTTCATCGCGGCGCCTCAGACCGCGCCTCACACCATGGCGAGCCCGGGCGGCCGCTGCCGCAGCCGCCGCCGCCGAACATCCCTCACGCCGCCCGGGCACGCCCACACACACCCCCCCACACACGCCCACACACACACGCCCACACACACACGCACACGGCGCGGAAAGCCCAGCCCACCAAGGCTGCGATAGGCCAGTGGCGGTGGAGCCCCGCCCCTCACCGCCTGCGTCACGGGCAGCGTGGGTTTGGATTGGACAGCGAGGATGCCCTGGTGTAGATTTCCACCAGTAGAAGCAGCGGAGGCGCCGGTCCTCACGCGGATATGCAAATGACCCTCTCCTCAGTTGGGGGAGAGCTGTGGTTGGTGGGGAGCAGTGGCGACCGCGCAGCTGTGAGGGGAGAAAGAGGGAAGGGGAAGAGGTCCGGTTAGAGCCGGTGGGCTTGGTTTGCCAGTTCTACATCCCCCTGTACTCCCCTGCCGAAGAGAGGGCCGGTCGGCGGGTGGGAAGGGGCTTCCCTGAGGGCGTCCGTGGCTGCCGAGGTCTCGGGAGCTCCGTGGTCCCGGAGCAGAGGCCGTGGGGACGCTGAGGTGACTTGGTGGGCGCGGGCATTTTTCTTTCGTCGCCTTGCTGGCGGGCAGTACCTGTCTGCCGCCCCTTCCGTCTCCTCACCCCTTCCCGCCCGCGGCTGAGGTGATGCGGGAGGGCCTCCGGCAGGCCTCTCACGCTGCCCGCCCCGTGGGGCCTCTCTCGGGCTGTCCTGCCGGAGCCCTGCGCTGCCGGCAGAGCCAGTCCCGCTGCCCGCGGGCTCGAGAGGCGACGTGAGGGAGTGTGAATGGGGCTTTCTCCATGTTTGTTTCCTTTCTCAGGGGGAGACCTGCGGGCCCAGGCGCAGAGCGGAGCGTCAGCTGCCAGCCGCTGATGCTGGGTGGAAGTCGTGGCTTAAGGACCCCACGCCTGAACCGAAACAACAAGGGAAGAGGCTTAAATAGATGTTCGTGTGAATTTCCCCGTTTCTTATGGCCAACTCGCCCAGCGCGGCACTGGTAGCTGCCGACCCCCGGATACTGGCCTTAGCTGCTCAGGTCACCGAGAGCAGAGAACAGGATATCCCCCTGCTACTTCTAAAGTTAAAGGGTAATTAACACCTTTTCTAAAATAAAAGGATAAAGCAGTAAAGTATGGACAGTCCTGCTTCCTTCTGTTTCCTTAAAAACAGAAGGTCTTTCTGACAGGGCTGGAAAGTGTGAGGTTCATAATACCGCTTTTCCTGAGAGTGTTCAGGAAAGTTGAGTGTTCAACTGGGTGTTGAGTGGCATTTGGCTTTGTAACAATAAGAAGGAGATGCTGGGGAGCAAATGGAGTGCAAGTCTCATTCTCCTTCTCAGCTGTTACTGTGTCTGTAAGACCAGTGCTGATATAGGCAAGGATCTTGCACGTGGTCATATCACTTCTGCCAGTACTTTTGGTAGAGAGACGGAGTGCTTGTCTTTAAATCTTAACATAGAAACGCAATCACAAGCTCCTATGTGACTCCCCCCGTCTTTCCTTTTGCCACATAGCCACTGCTCATGGAAACTGTAGAAACAAGTTACGTCCTGTTCTAAATTAGGATGTAATTAAAAGGAAGCTATATGTTTCACAGTGGTTGTGGTTTCATCTGGCATAGGAAATTCATACAAATGGGCTATATCCCAGATAATGTATGTTCTCCCAATGGTCATAGAAGTTAAAAAATAGATTGTAGCTGTACAAATGAAAAATGCTAGGGTGAAAAGTATGCTGCTGTTAGCCTTTTTCCTTAATTGTGGCTCTGTGTACACATAGGTTTTGGAAAAAAAAATAGTCTTGCACATCAGATCTCATGTTCCTCTGTCTCTCTCCTGCTTTGTTCTTGCAGGAATTTTAAATAGTGCTTCCTTGGGATCTGAAGAATTGAAAAAAATTAAACAAGATATATACAGTTATGCTCTTACTCAGTACTGCATGCTGGTCCTTAGACAAGACCACTTTCGGCCGCATGAAAGCTGGGCTACTGCTGCCCAGCTAGCAGAGATACTAAGGTAAAAAAAAAATGCTAAAAAGCTTTCTTCTTGTATTCTTTCTGGCCTTTTATCTGGATCTTTTTCTTTTGAAGCTGTAATACGCTGGCTCCCA
>JASSUY010034550.1:0-22132 GCA_032466535.1 Forpus xanthops
CCTTCTCCTCTCCATGCTGCCCCAGCCCAGCTCTCAGCCTGGCTCCAGAGCAGAGCTGCTCCAGCCCTCGCAGCATCACCATGGCCACCTCTGCACTTGCTCCAACAGGTCCCCATCCTCTTGTGCTGGGTGTTTGCACCCATCCTGTCTTGAGGCCTCTATTTCCATAGGGAATACCATTTATTCCCTTCCAATTTTCTCTCATCTATTTCCACATCACAGCAATGAATTTTGCCCTGGTTTGGCCTTTAAAAGTAGCAGTGTGCCGCAGGGATCTATTTCTAACAACCACAGGCATCTGCTGCCTGAGGACATGAGCATCATCTCAGGGCCAGCAGGCAGCACAGTGGTGCCCTGCTGCATTGTCTGCTGCCTGCTCCAGCCAAACCTTGGGCCCTTCCGTGCTGGATGTGATATGGACACTCACTGGTTTCATATAAGGATTTTGAGGGTATTTACTCCCCTTTCTGTTCAGAAAGCCCTGAGCAGTGTTGAGGAGGAGCCTGCTCTATGTTGGAACGTTTCATTTGCTGAGCATCACAGTTGAGGTTTCACTCCATTACCCAGTTAACAGCGAGATGAGGATACAGGGACCACACAGCTCATGGCTGGGGGTACCCAGAGCATCCTCCTTCTGCTCCCAGCAAACAGGGGGAGATGCTGCTTCTGCTCACCGGCCGTGGCCTCCGAGCGGGTTCTGCCTGTGCCATGCTGCAGCATCCAGATGTGGCCATCGGCAGCTGCAGCTGGTTTCTGCAGCCCTGAGTTTCACAATAGGCATGTTTTGCCTTTCACGCTCTTCTTGGGCTGTTGTTGCACTCAGGAGCCATTCAGTTAGCTGAAGCACGGCCCTGGAGCCAGCGCTGGCTGGAGGAATGATCAAGCTCTTGTGTTATTTCCCGTCGTGCCATTCAAATAGTAGGCAGCCACGGCAGCAGGACAGCGCCTCATGGTCACAGGGTTGTGGCTATGCCATGTGCATGGTCCCACTGCAGAGCTGGAGGGAAGACCTTGAGTATGACCCCCTTGATGCATGGGACCCCTTCCCTGCTCCACAAACCCTTTGGGTGAAGCAGGGATGGAGCCGCGCACCCCAGCCTCCGTTAGACAGGAGGGGGTTGGAACCAGATGATCTTGAGGGCTTTTCCAACACAAACCATGGGTCTGAGGTAGCAGAGTGGCAAAACGGGGCCCTTCAGGGTGCTGGTATGTGTGGGTTTGGGGGTGTGAGGGAAGGAGAGGGGGTGCTCGGCTCATTTAAAAATACAGCAAGATTTCTTTACATCATTTAAAAGCCTCTTTAAAGAGCAGCTGCCTCCTATTAATACTGCTTGGGCAGATAATCTTCACTGGGATCTATCTTTAGAGCTCTGCCAACGTAAATGGGAGCTGGAGGTGCAATGCGGGTGACTTCGGGCTGAGCGCTGGCTCCGAGGGCGGCCAAACCAGCTGAAAACACATCGGAGCCTCCTGGGAGGAGGAGAGAGGGGAGGAAAACAAAGAATGCGCTTGGCTTTTGGGGTGGGTTTGGGGAGCGCAGCCCTTCGGTGGCCCGATGGCTCTGAGATGGGGCTTTCTGCTTTGGTTCTCCACTGGAGCGCTCAATGCGGCTGTGCTGGGGCATCAGCGGCTGCACAAACCACACAAGGTTTGAGGCTCTGCCCTGCCTCAATCCAGGCTGGAATCAAGGCGATTGCACATCTTCAGGTGCCATCCTTTGACGCAAACACGGCTTCAAAGGGGACCCTGAATAATCCCACTCTCTGGCGTCAGCGCTGGGGGGGGGGGAAGAGGTTGAGCGGGATCAAAACTCTTTGACTCACTTTTATTTCCTTTGCTTTCTTAATCGCTTCCTGACAGCCCCGGAGCATGAGAAATCCTCTGGAGTGATGCTGAGCGAGGGCGGACGCAGCCAGGATGGGGTTTGGTGGGGGTCAGCACTAAGCTTCAGCTTTGCCTCGCCAGAAGAGAGCATCTCCATGTTTCCTTCCTTGTCACTGTTTGAACCACATCCATCCTTAGTTCGGCTCAGGCTCATCCCAGGGGCAAGTAGGATCATTTGGGAGCTCAAATCTCCGCCTATTGAGCGTGGCTGTGAGCTGGGACCATCGACTCACTTCTCTTAAGGCACTTGGGGGTCCTGAACATGGCGTGCAAGCAGCTTACCCCTGTGTTTAAACATCATTTCCAGGCTCGGTAAGGAGCTGCCACCTGCATGAGAAGCAGCCAGAGCACATCAGGCCTCTGCGAGCCCACATGTGGGATGTGTGCAGGTCCCAAAGGCCTTTTGGTCGGCGTCTGCTTAGCAAACTGCTGGAAATTCAGGTTAGAGAGGAGATTTTGCTCTTTCTACGGCAACTGAGGAGCTTTTTCTGGCAGTTTGAGCACCCTACAGAGGGTTATTTGCTGTTCTGATGGCAGATGAAGCCTTTAACTTCTGCGAGGCTGAGGAGGAGATTGTGGAGCCAAGCTGGGCACCAACACATGCAGGATTTCTATGACACTGATGTGACTTTAGCCATGCTTGGATGGGAAATTTGGGAGATGTCACAGCCGGATGCTCCTGGAATACTCTGCTGCATGTAAAGGGGATGCGGGTGGTGGCTGTGGACCACCAAGACAAGGAAAGGCTGATGTTTGGGGCTGGGATTGTCCCAGTCAGTGCGGCTCTGATTTTCAGCCCTGCCAAGTACCTGTGAGCTTTGACTCAGTGTCCGGAGTAGCCCCAAAATGGGATACTGGGAATATCCTGGGTATCTGTGGAAAATTCCTCTGGATGCTGGTTCCCCCTCTGCCCCCAGCACAAGGGGCCCCAAGGCTTCAGGGAAAGGTCCTTGGTACTTGACTCTGATTAGTGACTAATGATGGGCTCCTGAACTCGGAATCCACCCCTAGGAGGGATAAAGCGGCACAATGCTGGGAGCAGAGCAGAACGCCTTTCCACCCCAGAGGAAAAACCAATATTGTCCTTCTGGTAAGCTCATTTTTTCAGCCAGAACATACCACTCCCCATCCTTAAGGGAAGTTTGCTCCCTGACCTGGGAATCCAGCTCTGGGGTTGGTGCATCTCCCGAGGGGCCCCATGGGTGGATCTGCCCAGAGCCCTTTCCTCCGATGCAGTGATAAAGCCTCTGCCTGCTCCAGCCCCATCAGTCAGAGCTACAGCGGTGTCAGTGGGGCTCTGCTGCCTGTCCCTGCCTGAGTGACGAGGAGGAAAGCGCTCCTGCGTCGTTGGGACTATCTTGTCTCACCGATGGCAGCTCCACCTCGCTTCCGGGACTCTCGGTCTCCTCCTTCCTTCCTCCTGGGGACAGTGTCTTTGCCCGGGGGAAGGAAAGGTTTCCCTTGTCCTGCGTGGGCTGGGTGGAAGGGATGGTGGTCAGGGCAGGGAGATGAGTGATGCTCATGGAAAGGAATGAGAACCCCAAGGAAACACGCGTATCCTCTTATTGTTCGGATCAATTCCATATTGAAAGGTTTTATGCTTTATGTGAGTCTATCCTATGGGCGTTGTGCTCCTCACTGGAGGAATAAAGGGGTGCTTAGGATTAGATCAAAGGGACCTTTTCCAGATAATGAGCCACAAATGTGACCTCAAACCCCACAGCCGGACACCTCATTCCCATGAAAATCGTGGCCAGCAAATAGAAGGGATGCTAAGAACCACATGTGAAACAAACAACAGCTCCAGAAAAAAAAAGGGCTTTTTTAGTCCTGAAAAAACCCTTCCAGGATTAATTATCAGCACAGCAATAAAAACAAATAGCTGGGCTCTTTCTGCTGGTCTGGGCTGTCACAATCCCATGCCTGGGCTCGGCATGGCTGGCTGGTGATGGCTGATGACTTTATTGAGCCTGGTTCATTACTCCAAGCCAAACAGCACATGGAGAGAAGAGCAGGGATTTGTTTTTGCAGCACAAACCATTCCAAGCCTGCAGCTGAAAAATAACCCTGAAGGAAATTCAAAGGAACCAGGTGGAATTTTCTCCCAGGGAACGCAGTGTCCATGAAGTAATGGTTTTCTCTTTAAATAACCATTAGGAGAATCTCAGTTTTGTGCTCCTGGACCTGCAGCATCCATCCCAGCTGGAGGGGGAATAGGGGAGGTGCAGGTGACAGGGATCATCTGCTGTGGCTATGAGCTATAGAAACCAAAGAGGAGAAATGGAGTAGAAAATCCATCGTGTGAAAAGTAATGACATTCCCCCTCCCAGGAGCTCCTACAGGTTGGACTTGTTTTTCCTGCTGTTCTTTGGGATAAAACTCATCTCTCTCACAGGCATTTGGTGCCCAAGGTTCTCCAGCTGCTGCTGCCCAGATCCCTCCCCATGGCTGCAATAATGGGGGTTACACCAGGAATTACCTGACGTTATCTCTCACACCTGACTTGGTTTTCCAGAGGAGGAAAGCAGCCTTTGGCAATACAGGTTTGTCTGCTGCGAATGGGGTGAGGAGGAGCCCTTTCCTCGGGAAACTGTATTGAAAGCCATTCTGTGGGCCCCTTGTGCTCTTGAACAAGATTGTCTGTAGGCTCCCTGCTCGTGCTGAGTGTCCCTCCCTCTGGTCAGGCCTTGGAAAGAGGGATTTCATAGAATCCTGGGATCTCCCTCAGTCTCCCCTCTGGCAGGGAAAAGCCATTCCCCCTTGCCCTGGCACTATTAGAAGCTGTGTTACCCTCTGAAGTGATTTGCAAACAGTCATTTAATAGTGATCTGAAGTAGTGTTACTTCCCCAGATCCATCAATGTAATCTTGGCCATTGCTTTACACTGAGCTACAGAAAGATCTCAATTGCCTTCATATCACCCGGTGAGCTGTGACTGAGAGATCCTGGTTTATAACATGGCAAAACCTGCATCCATTTGGATTTCTTCTGCCTTTTCGTTTCGCATCTCGTGTGATGGGAACCACCACGGTGGAGTCAATTTGTTTGCGCTTTGATTGTATTTTTAGCATCCTACTTATTATTTCAGCTCCTTTCATATTCCCGGTCGTGGCGGCTGAATCATGATGGCAAAGACAATGTCCTTTATTATATTGTGGAAGGGGTTATTTTCTGCTTTTGATTTGTCTCAGCCCACGGGAGGCAGGAAGTGAAGCCTGTTCCCAAATCTCACTCCCATTTTGCCCAGTGTCATTGGAAGAGCCAATGCTCACACTCCTGTCCTGCTCTTGCTCTTTCTCCTTCTCCCCCCTTGCTCCAAGCAGAGCAAGCAGGAAGGGTGAAGAGCAGTTAAAGCTGAAATGATTTGCCCCTTGTTTTGTAGTGAAACTTTAAAAGGAAAAGGACAAGAACATCAGTCAATCATGGACTTTGGGCTTTGGCCAATCCCATTAACGTCGGGGCTCTTTGGTCCAGATGAAGATGATAACCAGGACCTTAATGCACTCTGATGCCACCAAGTTGAGATGTCCTCTTCTGGGGCTGTTCTGCACGCTCCTTCCACTGTGGTGGCAGGTCTGAGGAGAGCCCTGCTGCTGCCAGGGCTTTGACAGCAAAGCCCCACTTCTATTCCCCCTTGACAAGTCATAGCACTTCAGAACGGCGGTTAAACACAAGGGACAAATGTAGCCTGAACTTTCCAATAATAAGAAGGAGAAGAAAGAGAAGAATGGGATGAGCACTAAAATAATAAATACCCTCTTGATGAACACCTCCGTTCATTTTAAACACCTGCCCTTGATTCATGCTGCCTGCTTTATAAGCTATGGCGATGCACTGCAGACATTTTAACCCATAGGATGCATAATCCCCACCATGAGGTGGGTCTTGAGTTAGAGAGGAGAAAGAAAAGCCTGCATTAGGCACTGCAGGTGATCCTCCTTTGAGCCACGCTGAAGAGTTCTCCTGGCGTTTACTCCTTTGATTTTGGGGTTCGGGTGTAGCACTGGGAGGAAAAAGAACAAAACCCAACCCAGAATGAGGTTTCCAAAGAGAATTTGCTGTGTAAAATGATTCTGGAAACCTCTGGATTTCTGTGGGACTCTGTGCATTGGGTGGGCAAACCCCTCACCTCCTCCAGGGATGGATGCTGCTGGCAGAGGAGGCAGCGTGCAGGTTGAGATTGATGAGGAGTCCATAGGAATAGTACATCGTATTGACGGCAATCATTTTGTGGCTGTTATTCATTGCAGGAGAGCTGTGAATACCCGCTTTTGGAGCCGTGACATCTGTAACTCTTCCCAAGTATTCTTTATCCAAGGGCAGCAATGTTCACTGCCTTCGCTTCTAGCAATGGTTATCCCTGAAGTTTTGCACCATTTCCCTCTTCCCTTTGGTGCTTTGGCTACTGGTAAGTGGGGGTGTTATTTAGCAGGCAGTGATTTACAGCTAGGCGAGTGGGGGCACATGTTCCACAAGTGATTTGGAGATTCCTCCTCATGGAAAAGCAAATTAAAAAGCCAAGAGGGTGACATCCTTTCCTAAGCCACTTGGGCTCATCAATTCCCACTGCTGTGAACCACAGCAGCTTAGTTGCTTGCAAAGAATGATAAATCCTGATTTTGGTGACTTACTGGGCCTTAGGATGAACTTCCATTTCAACTAAAATGGGATTTTAATAACAGCACAGTTTGAACAGCCTCTGGTGAAAATGATTCCTAAGTTCCTGGCCAAAGCAAGAGGAAGCAGAGATTTATTTTAACCCAACTGTATTGCTAATATTTATTCATTGGTTCTTTTGGACAAGTCTCACTCTAACACCATGGGGAAATGGTATTTAAACTTTGCAGTAGCTTTTGGAGCAATGAGGCTGGATGAGGCTGCAGTCTTCCCTGGGGATTGTTAGACTGGTTTTGATGTTCCACTGGGAATGAGAGATTTCCTGAATGAAGTGCAAATGCACATTCCCATGTACAGCAAAGACAGCGGTGTTATGGATGCACTGATTAACAAATGGGTCTAGGGTGAAGACGACACCAGCACATGGTCGGGCTGCTCTCAGAGGCCCATTACAGGGGCTTTATTAGCACTGGAATTTCCAGTTGCCCTTGGGATGTTACAGGGCCCAGGGTTTGATCAGACCAGACATATTATTCCAGTCATACTCAGCGTGGTGGTTTAGGTACTGGAAAGCCACATCAGGAGTCCTTTACTCCACACTCACCCCTGTCTTGTCCAGCTTGTAAGTGATGAACTCTGCCTCCATGTCACCCACAACCCCAGGATCCAAACCTAAGACATTCAGCATCCAGAAGAGACAGAAAAGCCACGATGCTCAGTCAAAGGTAAGTGCAGCGATGTGCTGATCCCAGCAAGGTTCAATGAAAGAGGCAGACACCAAACCCCCTTAAATTTGACATTTTATTTCATCGCAGAAGAAAATCCAACATAGGCCTCATTATGTTATGCATCTTTAATTATAAAAATAAGCAAAGAAAATAACTTGCATCTTTCTCATTACTATGATATGTTTCAAATAACCTTTATATGAACACACTGAGCTTTAAAAACGTAATTTAAACAATAAATAATGACATATACCAGATATGCTCACTGTTTATTCCAGTACTCAGCAAAAAAAAAAAAAACAAACCCAAAAAACCCCAAACTCTCTCCCTCTTCTAAGTATCTTTAAATTATAAATACAATAATGCAAATTTATAATGGCACAAAACATCTAAAGTGCAAACGAATCACAATGAGGATCATGCAAACGTTCCTAAGAAGCCCCTCCCCACCCCCGAGAGAAATCACTTTGCCATGAATGCAAGGTTAAAAAAGTAAAGCATTAGAGATTAAATCAAAGGTGAAATAACTGGACGTGCTATCGAGACTCATCCCCTGGCCCAGGGGACCTCTTGCACCCAATTCAAAGCATCCACACTCAGGCATCCTTCCCTGCTGATGGGAAGTGCCTCTTGCACCTCCTATCCCCTTCCCTGATCAGAGTGGGCTTGAAACCACCAGCATAGCCCAAAGTCAGGCAAGGGGACCCCCAGGCCCTCTGATGTGATGGATGTGTGCTTGTGGCTTCCTTGCTACTTCAGCAGAGGGAAGAAAAGTGACTTATTAAAGCAGCTCAAAAATGTGCTCAACGGCAGTGCTGGCACGGAGAGGCAGAGCTCTGGTGGGCACAGGTCGTGGTTACCTGCCATACCAGAGCAAAGCAGACCTTCCCACTCATCCTCCCACCAAGGAAGGGGACAAGAAGTTTAAATTCCTACTGGAAAAAGAGCGTTAGCTATGACACCCCAAAGAGATAGATAGGGGTTTGGGTAATCTACCTCGGGTTTGGAGCAATTGCACCATCAATCAGCTTAACAAACCTTTGGGCTTTCATAGAAAGGGGTGCACAAAGCAACAGAGAAGCCACTTGCCCTGAGGAGTATCTCCATGGAAAACCATAGCTGCTCGATGTCCTTAGTGAGCTCTGCTGGTGTGAGCCCATATTGGCCATAGGGACCCAAACCAGGAGCTGCTTTGCAATGCCAGTGCACCCATCTGGGTGGGGTTTGGATGCTGCCCCAAGCCAGGTAAAGACCTTTTGGTAACTATTTCCACTTGATGCACAAACCCCAGCAAGACATCCCCATTGAGCAATGCCCATCTCTCAGCAGTGCAGTGTGAGGTGTAATGAGGTGGGAAGTCACACACACACAGTTCTGGGATCAGTTCCTATGTATAAGTCAGACTTTCAGGGTCAGGATATTCAAGGGGGCTTTGGTTTTCACCTTGCAAAACTTCCTGGTGTTGGACTCTATATACCTGTCTGATTGCCCAGGGACGTGGTGGACGCCCCATCCCTGGAGACACTCAAGGCCAGGCTGGATGTGGTTCTGAGCAACCTGACCTAGTTGAAGATGTCCCTGCTCATTGTAAGAGGGTTGGAACACAATGACCTTTGAAGGTCCCTCCCAACCCCAACTCTTCTCTGAGTCTATGATTTAAGAACAAGCAATATTGCATCTCAACTTGCCCTGGATGGCACAATTCAGAGTATTAAACAAATAAAGTAAAACAACAACCCTCTACCGTCAGCAACATTTTTTGCTGCTTACAATTTTATGACAGCACTTTTGGGCTACATTTAATGAAGACAGCAATATCAGAAATGCTGCCACTGCATCTGGTTTCAATATATTAGCAGCAAGTTCTTGTTTAAAGGCTTTGTGGTTGAAACAAAAAAAGAAAGAAAACAATAAAAAAAAAAGAGGTTATATTGCTTTAGATTTTGAAAAGAAAAATAGATCCCTCCTTTATTAGCTCTCTACTGGTTGAGCAAGAGTCATCCACTCTGCAGATGGGCTCTAAAGGGATGGATCTGGAGCACGGAACTGGCCTTGTTGGCTGCACACCACAATGTGGCTTTGTTCGGCTGGCTGAAGGCCATCAGGCTACTGTGCAGAGTGGCTGGGGGGGCCCAGCTACTGCATGGGACCTCTGCTCTGCTCCTCCTCACCGAGGCTGCTCAAGGGGAGGATGAGGAAGGCGGATGGAGAGCATCGTGCCTCAAAGGCAGGAGTGCTGCTTTGCTTCTGCAGCTGCAGAGAATGGAAGGGGTTTTCCTGCTTTTCCCCAAAAATCAACTTTCTAATGGAAGCCATAGGATCCCAAGGCAGCTTTCAGTCAGGCCAAAGAGCTCTGCAGCAGCAGCACTCCTGCTTTGGGTCTCACAGCTCCTCTGTGGAGGTAGGACTGAAGACGTTCAAGGCAGGACTGGAGACGTTCAAGGCCAGGCTGGATGTGGTTCTGAGCAATCTGATCTAGTTGAAGATGCCCTGCTCCTTGTGAGGGGGTTGGAACTGGATGAGCTTTGAATGCCCCTTCCAATCCAAACTGTTCTACGAGTCTCTAAGTGGCCAGTAGGGACGATTCTTCCATTCTTTCCCCTCCACTTTAACTATGAGAAGAGAGGCTTCTTTCTGGCCTTGCAATTTCTGTCCTCCCCCTTTTCCTCTCTTCCGTTATCAAAAGGCCACAGAGTAGAACGTGAACCCTTGAGTATGACAGAGATGCTGTTTCCAGGAAGAAAAGAGATCGCTAACTTACAAAACTAAGTTTATGCAATAAAGTTATTCTATTTCGCTCCTTTTAAGCAGCCTCTTGTGGAATTTATGTACAGTACATGACAGATTTTAAAACTATTTATACCACAGTTAGAGCAAGACCTTTAATACTCTAGTCTTAAGACAGGGTATGTTTCTGTTAGATTTCTTTTAAAGCTTTAGACAGTTAAATACAGTACATAGATGTTAGCTTTTAAATACAATGCAAGATTATGTCACCTTCTGACTAGCTTCAACCATCCACTGGCACCTCTTGCAATCATTTCCGCAGTACAAAATGTTCCTTTCCTGATTTGGTGCGTGTCTGTGGGGTAGTTTTAACTCATTTTGTACTGTGGTGCCAGGTCACGGTAACTAAAATCATCCTCAGCTACTGAGTTTGGTAAATCAATGGGTTAACAGAGCTGTGTTGGGAGGATTAGGACTGTATGACACTAAGAGACCAGGAATATGACATTCATATTCGTCCATGGCCAGCACAGATTCATAACACGAATTCCATTGACATCTTTAGGATGTGCAATAGTTATTAGTGCATCTATCGTCTCCTACCAGCTTACTACAAGAGAGAACAAGCTATTCTCCCTGGTGCCAAATCTTCAGACTTCAATGGCGTTAGTGCTACAGTACATTTAGAGTTTGGTGTCTGAAGGCCTGACTACTGTTACAACGGTTATAGTTAAGACTAAGATCGTTTGGGGGTGTCTTTTTTGTGGGGAAGAAAAGAGATGGAGACATTTGGATAGAGGGAAAGCTGAGACACTGAACACGGCTCCATGCAAAACGTTTTCTTCAAGAGGGATAGAAAAGAATGAAAGACTAACTCTAAAACCAGGTCCTAGTCGGTATTAAAACTAGCTACAGTACACTTGGCTTGGGTGCCTTACTCCTCTAGAAGAGAGACTTCAGCTTTGGTAGTGCTTAGCATCCCTTAACACCCATGGTGGCCGCACCGAGGCGTTACGCGCTCTCGGCGGAGCTGCGCTTCGTGTGCGCCGGGACCGGGCCCTCACCTCGCAGGTTCCTGAAGTAGAGTTTGAGCTTCTGCGGCTCCGTGAGGCGTCTCCTGGCGAAGTCGGAGCGCGGGTGGCCCTGGGCGCAGTGGTCTGTCTGCAGCAGGTGGAAGAGGCTTGCCATGTTGGGGCCGATCTTCTCCATCAAGCTGTCCTTGATGGTGCTCACAGTCTCTTCGTCGCACTCCAACAGGCTCCGCACCAGCTTGTTGTAATACCTGCACGAGAGGTACCAGAGGTTATTCTGAGGCAGCTCCCAGCAAGAGGGACATGGAGCTGCTGCAATGGATGCAGAGGAGGCCACAAAGATGCTGAGATGGGCTTGTGCAGCCTGGAGAGGAGACATTTAACTGTCTTCAAATACCTAAAGAGAGCCAACAGGAAATCTGGAGAGGGACTTTTTACAAAGGCTAGGACAAGGGGAATGGCTTTAATCTGCCAGAGGGGACATTGAGATGAGCTCTTAGGCAGAAGCTCTTCCCTGTGAGGGTGCTGAGGCGCTGGCACAGGGTGCCCAGAGAAGCTGTGGCTGCCCCATCCCTGCAGTGTTCAAGGCCAGGTTGGACACATGGCTTGGAGCATCCTGCTCTATGGAAGGTGTCCCTGCCCGTGGCAGGGGTTGGAGCTGAATGAGCTTTAAGGTCCCTTCCAACCCAAACCATTTGGTGATTGAATAATTCTACGATGATGAAAGAAACAAAGGCAGGAGCTGATCTCAAGTGGCAAACCCCTGAGAATCAGGTTTTTTAAGTCATTCAGGGTGTGTTTGACATTGATTTTGGACAGTGCACAATGTACGTAATCTCACTGCATCTGATAAATGGCCTGGGCGTGAAGATGCTCACATATGGACTCAAGACACAGAAGGAAGCAGAAATGATTTTGATGTTCCCTTGCTGCATTGGGAAGAAGGTGAGAGTGAGGAGCTAAGACGAGGAACTGACTGCAGTGTGTGTTTTACTCTCCGCCAAACAACCTGAGTTTCTGGATCTTCAGGGGGAAAAATAATTGCATCTTTCTGATAGATACTGCCCATCACCAAACCACATCACCGACTAAGCAGACCACTGCTCTGAGGCAGTGCAACCCTTCCTACGAACATATCCATCCCCGTGGCACCATTCCCGTTCATCCCTCTTCCTTCCTTCAATGCACAGCCTTTAGCAAGGAACCAGAAGAGGGAGAAGCAGGTCAGAGCCTGACAGATGCATGTGTTCCCTGGGGACTGTAGGATGCACAATCAGTGACGGTGCATTTAGATCACAAGTGAGGACCTTATGCTCTGCCCTGCTGTGTGCCCCCCTCCTCTCCATTGCATTTTCGCCTTCCAGCAGCTTTGAGCACACGTTCCTTGTTCCAGGAAGGAGGGAGCCCAGAATTCGTGCTGATCTGCTTGCCCAGCACTGCTTAAGCTGAGCAGAGAATAGCGCTCAAAGGACGGATCCTGCACAGGGCAGGGAGAGCAAAGGTGGCAAGTGAGACCTCACCGTACAGGAGAGCATCTTCCCAGGGAGGGAAAGGGGGGAGAAGAGGAGCGGTTCCATATCTGCTGGGTTACTCCTGCCTGGAAGGACGTTGGGAAACTTATTTTAAGCCTTTAAGGTCACGGTGACATTTTTCCACCGGAGCAGAGAAGAGAATAACCTGCAGGTGGAGGAGGGGAAGGAAGAGGGAAATGAGAGTGCACATTCAAACTCTTTCCTAACTCTCAGCTCTGGCCTTTAGAGCAGGCAGCGGAGGTCAGGTGAGGTTAAAGTTTCTGCTGCTCTTGAAGTACAAAAGGACCAAGCTTTGGCACAGGGGAGCACAGCGCAAGCACGGCTTGGCAGGGCTAAGGTCTGAAGTGTGCACAGTGGTTGATGATGAACACATCTGTGCGAGCCACACATCCAGCTCAGCTCACCCCCAGTTCAACAGGACAGGAGGAGCAGATCCCGTCCACCATCCTCTGCTGTGCTGCCTCCACCGCCTTCATGCAGATAAAGCCTGGTGGTTTCATAGCTGGAGCCGCAATCAAACAGCTTGCTAGTGCCTTGGACTGCAAGCCAAGGCAACAAGGCTTTCCTCTCCTCCTGCTCCTGCCATGAGATTAAATCACAGGAAGATGCTATGACCTTTAACTACTTCCTCTCAGTGTCCCAGGCCAAGTGGCACATTCTTATTCTGTGGCTATGTTGGGACAGGGGCTGGGAAAGCAGGATGCTTTAGGAGACCTCAATGTAAACTATTAGCTGGGAAATCCTGCTGCTTTTGTTACTCAACATGTCATAATATCCTCTGGCTTCAAGAAGGGCTGGCGGCGGCAGGGGAGGAGTTCCCTCTGCCTGGGGAGACAGCAGCTCCTGCTCAGGCTTGGTCCTTTGGACCAACACATACAATGCTGCTGCTGCTACCACTGCATCCTCCCTTGCCCAAGGGCCTCCATGGCCCCATCAAGGCTGGTTTAATGCTACAGTCCATCAGATTAACCTGAACTGCTCTTTCTGATGCGCAGGGCTCCCTGCTCCTCATCCCAGCCCTCAGGTGAATGCTGAAGGAAACCTCTTCCTAATCTGCTTGGGGGAAGAGGGGAAAGACACAAATGTAATGTTGACCTTCCAACATGCATGATTTTCTGGATATGACTACAATGGAGCTTGCCACAATAAACTGATACTGGTCAGAGATGCAACATCCATACATCACTTGCACACATGTCCCAGGACAGGCCTGCAGCTTTCAGATGCTTCTAGATCAAGTCAATCAGGCACCCCGGAGGAGCTGGAGCATTCGCCACAGCCAGCCAACATGTTGAATTGCAGCTTGGTCTGTTTGCACTCGAATTCTAGAGCATATTTACACAAAGTGTTCGAGAAGATCCCTTTTATCCCAATCACAAGACTCAGCACTGATTGTTCCAGGATTTAGAGGAAGAAATCCCTGCCCTTGCAGCATGACTACGCAGACTGCAGCAGCTCGCTGAAGCCTCTCTCTGTCCCTTGTCCTTGGAGGATGGGGACAGGGCAGTTCAGTGCTCAGATAAAGATGCCAAAGAGCAGCATGATGTGCCTGTTTCTGCAGGCAGGAAGGAACAGGGCTGAAGATGGTCCTAAAAGAGACCTTGAAGAACACCACACTACCCCTAGAAATACGACCTACTGGACCACGGCAGAACAAGGTTACAGAGGAACATGTCTGCTGAGTCTCTTTAAGCTTTCCTTGTGCTCCATTACTGCCATGGGCAAGCTCTCATTTGCTAGGTGCCAAATAAACCCAAGGCAGGGGGTGGCTGTAATGCGAAGGAGTGAAGGAAGTTGCAAGAGGTTCTAAAGCTCTGAAATGCTCAGTGTGCCAGAGATGCCACATTGATAGAACTGGGTTTGGTATTGGAAAGCTCTGCTTACTGTTATACTGCATTCAGACTGAAAGAACCAACATTTAAACCAACTCCAGGCTTTGAAGCAATGTATGCCTAGTTCATCTTAGGATTCTCCCCTGGAGATGTTTGTTCACCAAAGGGAGAATCAGAGGAATGCTGGTAAAACTGAACAAGGGCTTGAAAAGGCAGAGGGCACTTAACCTGAGCTACAGTAGGGCCTTAAGAAGTTAACTCCATTTGGCTCCTCTCATTTCTTTCCCATTATTGCATCTGATGGATTTCAGCTGAGGGAAGCTCCACGTACCGGTTCGAGAACTGATTCGGAAGCTGGACGACCTCCGTGATGGCTTCAGGGTTCCGCTTGGCGATGCCACACATGTCCAGTTTGCTGTAGCACTCCTCTTGCACCTCGGAGATCATTCTTTGGAAGGTGGAGCACCTCCGGATAGCCAGGAACACCTTGGACGTGACCCCGTTCGCGATGCACTTCAAGCTTTCTTTCACAAAAGCTTTTCCCTGGAAACAGAAGAGAAACTTCAACCACAAGAGATTTCACAGCAAGGGATATACGGAGATACTCCGCTGTTGTGGGCTGCTATTGGAAGCCCCTGCTGCAATTGTAGACTTGCTGGAGGTCCTTTAGCAGGCAGGGCAGGGAACTGGATCCTAGAAGTCCAAGGAAGCTGTGGCTGCCCCATCCCTGGCAGTGCTCAAGGCAAGCTGCTCCAGTGGAAGGTTTTCCCCCCCGTGGTTGGAAGTGGATGAACTTTCAGGTCCTTCCCAACCCAAACCCTTCCATGTGTCTGTGATAATTATTGCACGGTTATCATCCATAGCAGTTTCAGTTGGGACACACAAGTCCAGAGAGGACAGTGAGCCCTGTTCCCAAAACATTTAGGCAATGGAAGTCATTGCATGAAGAGACCTAAGGGTGCCAGCACCAGGGATAGGCCAATCCTGCCCTCTGGGATGGGGCTGGGCTACTCACCACACACCAGCTATTGAATGCATTTGGTTCACCGAGATCTCAGGATGCTTTAAGAGCTTCTAAGTTTTGTCCTTGGGAGCAAGAGTACACGTTGGGAAGACGGCAGAAAGGAAGAGAGCCCTCAGCAGAGCCACAGTCCCTATGGTATGATCCTATTTACTCCACTGTGAGCTACTGCAGCCCTGGCCGTGCATTCCCAGACCCAAAGACTTCCAATTCAAACCCCAGCCCTGTGCCAGGTCACACAGTCAGGAGCTTTACTTTGTTAGAAGAACGTTATATTTCCTCCTGAAGAGGAAGCGTAGCTCTCCGCCCCACGGAACGCTCCCGGCCAAGTCCTCAACACAGCATAGAGGACGTGGAAAATGTACTGTAAAAAACAGCCCTGAAGGATGCGTTTGCAGCCAAAAATCAAACTGATGGCTCAGAGGAGGAGCTGTGCAGCGGGAAGGGCTGAAAGAAAGGAAGGGTTAAGCCTGCATAGACCCCATCCCCATGAGAACACGCAGGTTAAGGTGCAAGGCGATATTATGTCCCCTCTGTACTGTACCTGAGTATCGAATTTAGCAGCACTGTACAGGAAGGACTTGCAGATGTCATACATGCCATCCGTGTCACACGTGGAGTTCTCCAGGCAGGCGAAGGCCCCGCAGCCCACCTGAAGGGCACTGTTCAGGCAGCGAACCACCTCGGCTGCAGAGAGAGGAGCAGGAACAACATGAAGCATGCACCCGATGCCATCAACCCCTTCTCCAGAGCCAAGCAGGTCATGCTCAATGCTGTCAAGCAGCAGCCTGACTGCTTCGAAAGGCTGGAGGAAGAGGTGAAGAAAAGAGCATAAAGGCACTGATAAAGGGAGTTATTAACTGAAGATCACCACCAAATCGAGGTATGGAAACTGCCACCACTGCCATCTTCCATCAGTTACGTATAGATTAAAAGAGAGGCAACATCTGATAGAGTCTCAATGGAGACCCCCAGGTCCATCCCAAGCTAACCCTGACTGCATTCATCCATTCAGACTCCCTCTAAAGAAGGCAGAAGTGATGAGGAGGGGCCCATGAAGAGCTCTGGGTGCTGAGGTCTTCTCCACAGTCTTAGACCAAAGGGAGGTGGGAGCAGCTTGGCAGCACCCAGTTCACAAACCTCCTTTAGAAATGAGACCGAAGTGATGGCAACTGCCAATAAACTGGCATGAAACATGCACTTCTGGTGAGGAAGTGCTGGGGTTGTGGCCCTGGAGGCATCTAAAAAGCAGAAAGAAGCTAAAAATAAGATCTTTGTATGTCAATCATCGGCACAAAGGACTTGAATGAGCAGCTCAACGCCAACCTGGTACCCAGCGCTTTGCAAGCACAGCCTGGAAGGGTCACATCGCTGAAGATGTGCAGAGAGAAGGGGCATTTGGGCAGGAAAAGCTGCAGGTAATGAAGCTGACCATGTACAGTTTACCCCATTGAGGCAGCGGTTAGTCTGAACAGGAGGGTATCCATGTCACCCGGGTTTTATAGCGCAGATATTAGGCATTTTAACAATGAATCAGCAGTATTGCCACATGATTGCCCTGAAATTAGGAGGGATTAACCTTTTTTGGGCAGCTGAACATCTGTCCCCTCATGTGCCTGACTTTTGCAGCTCATGTTACGAGACATTCTTTAGGAAGCAACGCAAAGCCTGTGTCTCCCATCGCCATCCGAGGTGTGGGAAAAGTGAGGGCTGGCATTCAGTGGAGGAGAACACACCTTCCAGAGAGCTAAGCTATAGCCTAAAGCCACATCCAGAGAGCCGGGAGCTCCCCAGAACGGAGGAGAGGATACAATGCATTTTAAGGAATCCCCCATTAACCCCTCCTCACTCTCCGTGCTTGCTTACGTGCCTGAAGGGAGAAATATTGAGTCAGCTCATCCCCTCCAGTTCATAACCTCCCCATCGCCCAAGCCATTCCCATAATTATGTTTCCACAGGTTCAAATTAGAACTTTGCTTGCAGCAGACTTAGTCTGCATTAAGCTTTTATTGTTTTAGGCACGGTGCAATAGTGAGACCCTATGTTTCTATAGCAACCAAATACAAAAGGAAATTGAGCAAACACCCTAGGATAATGCTGCAGAGCCTTGCAGAGCTAAAATAAGCTCCAAATTAAGAGACCTAATATCTTTTCTGTATAGTGGAAGACAGATTCTTAATCCCCATTGTTCAAGACAATGTGTCCAACTTATCTTAAGCATCTCCAGTGCGCAGAGTGAAGCCATCCAGAGCTGACTTGCCAGCAATCTTTCTCCCCATTGTAACAGCAAGTTTGTTAAATATCACCATCGGGTTTGTTTTATGGTACCATCTAACTGATAGCGATCAGGCTTCGGAAGAAACGCTAGCAAGGGGCAGTTTCTAGGTTACTGCATTCCTCAAAGTCGCATTTCTCTCTGCCCCTCTCTGAATAGGCAGATGTTCGGCAGAACAATGGTTCCGTCAAATTGCCACGGATTATTATCAACTTCCTCAAAAGCAAGGAATTTAACACCAAAGTACGGCTGCAACTGGAGGAGAGAGAAAGAGACATGCAAGCAAGGGGAAGAAAAAGTACATGGAACTCATTTAGGAGCTGGGGGAGGAGGAGAGAGAATGGATTGCATCCTGCAAGCAGCTCACACACCGGTTCCCTGCCCCAGCTCCTGAAAGGAGAATCCTTCTCCAGCTATGCACCAATATCCTGATTCAGCCCCTTAAATCCATCCTGCTTCCTACCAGCCATTAAGTTTATAAGCAAAAAAGAGAAGAAGAAAAAAAAAAGGAAATAAAAGGGAAAGAAAGGAAAAAATCATCAGCAGAGAGATCTGAGACAGTTCAAAACGTCAGGGCTCAGGCTCAAAGCCCTCCTTGCTGGGTGTTACCTGAGTTCTGGGCTGCAACCCTGGGTTTCCTGGGGCTCACAGAGTCATTCTGTTCAGCTTCATAGGATGCGGATGCACTGATCACCAGCAGCAGGAGAAAGCCAGACTTTAGGAGCATTCTCTGACAAGTTTCCGCTAAGTGTGGTTTTTTTGGGGGTGGGATTTTTGGCTTTTTGGTTTTTTTTTTTTTTTATATGGGTGTATGTGTGTATCCCTGTCTCTTCTTCCACTTCGGCTTGAGCAAAGATGTGGATCTGGATACGCGCTCCCAGGCAGAGACAGAAGGAGTCTGCTGAGGCTCAGGGACGTGCTGCAGCCTGGCTCTGTCTGGCCCCTCTGGCTCCTGCTCGCTGGGGGACCAGGAGCGGTGCCGAGGGCTTTTATAGCCGCCCTTATCGGTCCCCCCGCGGGCTGCGGAGCCAATGGGGAGGCGCTGGGCAGAGCCAATGGCAGAGTGGACTCATTCAAGCCCCAGAAAACTGCAACTTCACAGGAAGAATATTTTCCAGGCAATTAAAAGTACCTGCCAAACAACAATAACCCAAAAGTTAATCTTCGGTGGGAAAGGGGGGGGGGGAGGACGGGACGACTTCCTACTGATAACTGAGCTCAAGGAAATGACAGTGCAGCCCGAAATCTTCCCCCACCCCAAAGAACAAACCACCTGCCCTTTAAGAAGAGAAGCTTTCCCATCCGTCTGCAGCTATTGCAGCCCCTGGGAAGGGGGATTCGTATGGGCTGGCACCGAGCCCCCGTGCAGTGGGGCAGCTCCGTGCCTGCCCCTGGGCCCCCAGAAAGGCAAAGGGGACGTACCTGTGTGCGTGCAGATGGGAGGCATCGCCTCTTGCCTGCCAAAGCACGTGTGCGCAGCCCTGAACCCACGTACAAACACACTACACCTCACGTAGGCACATGCAAATACCCTCTCGGTGCCTAAAACCTTATTCCTCACGCACCACGGTCCTTATCTCCCCCTTCCCTTAACAAAACCGTGCTTCCATACCCAGGGCTTCAGTGGAGTTTTGCTGCTGCTTATTCCCAGTAAAGCTCAAGATTCAATGTTTTAGGTGTTCGGTGGTTTTCCTCCCCCCAGCCCAAATTCAACCCTGTTTTTCAGATTTCATAACGGGAGGAGGCACCCTAATGCCTGACTTAATCTTCATTTTAATAGGCGCATAATGAGGATTAACACACCAGAGAACTGATTCTCTTGTATACTGGAGACAACCTGAGGCTCTGAGCATTTAAGGGATGAAAGTCTAAGCAGGAGCATTAAGCCTTAGAGCTGAAAGGAACTTGGGGAGGTGCACAGGGAAAGGGGACTTAGAAATAAGAAGTTGTAAGTTCCTGCAGCTTAGAATAAGCCAAAAGAGTTCAAAATCATGTATTACAGATGAGAGACCAGGGAGCTGCTTTGGGTCTCACTCAGCCACCCCCATGATCTTCTCCAGTGAAGGAGACATACCCTTGTCCCTGTGGTGCCAGGCAAAGAAACGCAGCTTGAACAGATCCCTACATCCATCCATGTGCACATGGTCCATTTGGATGAACCATTCCTAAAAACCTCATGGAAGCAGAGGCACAAATCCCCCGCGTCCCATGAGCATCATTCAGGTTAATGGGCAGCTAAACTTTAACCTCAATAAGGAAGCAATTTAAAGAGAGCACAAGTAGCCTCTTCCTTAGTGGAGCTCCAGAAGCAGTGCCCACTCCTTTACCTCATCCCTGCCTTTCTTTTGCCTTGATTTGACAGCAATGGGACCACTCTGCCTCCTCACCCCATCCCTGAGCTCTGACGGCTTCCAAAGAGGAGCCGACAGCCCCGCTCGTGTTGGCATAGCTGGTGTCAGCTTCAATTGGAACGGGAGCACGAGTGAGGCTGTGCTGCCTTGGGGTCAAAGCAACAGCTGTGCCAGATGTTCCCAAGGCACTGAAACAGGAGGGATTCGGTGACACTGAGCCGAGTGCACTGAAGAAAAGTCACCAAAAAGAGCTGAAGGGAGGAGCAGCCCTCCAAAAGCACTGTGGTTCCTCTCCTCTAAAGGATCGGTCCAGTTGGTATGGGAGAATGATCCCCAAAGGATTGGTTCTGATTAAACCCAACGCAAAGCTGGCGTTGACTTCAGTGGGGGATGAATCACCCTTCTATCTGAGTCCTCTTTGGAGTGGAAGCATCGCATTTTCCACAGAACTGACTTTCAAACTCCGGGGCCGATTCCCCCCCTTCCCCTCAAGGTGAACATTCCTCCTGCTCGGCTCCTTTTAACGTCTCAAGCTGAACTATGAGTAGTTTGCAAAACGAAAGAGGTTGCCCTTGCCCTTTGAGCACATCTGCATCGTGATCCGAGTGCAAGTGGAAGGCAAAATCAGCAGTAAGTAGCTCCTATAGATACTAAAATCCTTCCAGAGCTGATTTACTCCTTGATGGATAGTTATAGCTGTACTTGCTTCACGTTTTCCAAGTAACCTGGTTTAGCTCCCAAGAGCAACAACACATCAACTGTAAGATGAGGCTCAGTTTGGTAACAGGAAGAGGCACTACAACACAGTGTGATACACTGGAACAGGACACATCCCAACGTTAGAACATCAGACCTCAGGTCTCCAGAAAGACCCTGGGAAGAAAAGGAAGTGGGAAAATGACTTCAGGAGGGATGGCCCCACACTGAGCTGCTCTCAAATTTGGCAGGAGACATGTACAAGCTGATTTCTGCCTGAGGCATTCGAGTCCTTGATACCCGAGCTTATTTCCATTGCCCATTTTGCATAATGAAGGCAACAGGAACCCCGCCATCCCCCTGTAACTTCCACCGTGCACTCCATGGGATGGCAGAGGAAAACAGAAACAGCACAGGAATCAACGGATTGCTTAAAGGTTGGTGCATGTCTTAGGAGGAATAGGGGCACAAGAATACCCATTAAGGGATAAGCTTTCCCCTAAAAATCTTCCTTCCTCCTCTTCTCGGGTAGCAGCAGGCCTAGGCCATCAGGATCGAGGAAAAATCCCCCTCCATAAATAAACCCCAAGAGAAGTTCCACTGAAGGCTCAGTATAACCTGCTGGCACAGATTTCCCTGTAGCTTCCCTTACAGGATAAACGCTGCCCTGAAGGGTTTGTTTCCTGGCTGATACGTGTAAAGAGAGAAAAGAAAGGCGCTGTTAAGTGAACCGTCCCCTCCTTTCCATCGCCATTCAAATGATCCTCTTGCAGCGAACAGTGCGCGCTATTGTGCCGCGGTTCCCCTATTCCCAAGGTGTCGAGATTTGTGTAAGTAAGAAATAGAGGGGAAATGAAAGAGAAGAGAAGCAGGGAACCTGAAGTCAGTCCCCCCCCTCCCTGGCTGGAAGCCGCTGGTAGGGCAGAGGCCCCCCCTGCCATTGTGTAACTGGATCCCTGCCCACCTTTCAGCCCCCCTTCTCCAGCACAGGACCCCTCCATTCACTCCGCTCCGGAGGGACGTGAGCAACTGCATCACGTCGGGAGTTAGCAACGCTCCGCTGGGCCGTCCCTGCACGTCTGCTCCTTCCAAGCAAAGGAACCTCCTCTCGCGGCGGTGACACCGTGGCACACACGTACACAGCCACCCCAGCCCTTCCTCGCTCCGCACGCTGCACCGAGCACTGCGGATGCACAGGAGGGATGGATGGGATGAGATGAGCAGCATCAGGTGTCTGGGGTCAAGTGGGGCTGGACCCGTGTCCTGAGAGGGGCAGAGCGCAGTCACAGCCTGGTTTGGGTTGAAGGGACCTTAAAGCTCCTCCAGCTCCAGCCCTGCCATGGGACACCTTCCATAGAGCAGCTCCAAGCCCTGTGTCCAGCCTGGCCTTGAGCACTGCAGGGATGGGGCAGCCACAGCTTCTCTGGGCACCCTGTGC
>JASSUY010034553.1:0-11186 GCA_032466535.1 Forpus xanthops
GTTTTTTCTTTTCATTAGTTTTAATTCCCCCGCCCCCCCCCCCCCCCCTTTTTTCAGACGGAGCAGAAAGAGATCACATTTTTCACATGGCTTTTGCTAATTATCAGTTATGAGTTGTTGCTCCATTGTAGCTGCCATCTCTAGGTAGACATCTATTGGTCTCATTTAGTGAGAGACCCATGCTAACAATGTCTCTTTTGAAGAACTGGAGTTCAAGGGAGGATTTTCCAACTTCTGGTTAAGCGTTCAGTTCTGTTTTAGCACTGCCAACATATTTGTGGAACAGAGCCAAGACTTGAAAGTCAAACTGTTTTGCATTACCAAACATGAAGCTTTATCAAGTGGCAGACATTTTAGAACATTTCTTATGACATAAAGCTTCAAGATCAAAGGTTTATTCAAGCTTACACACGTGATGGAGGCTGTTTTCTGTGATTAGTACTATACAGTGGTATGTGCTAAAATTGTGCCCTAACGTGTGATTACTCAAGCCACAAAATGACAATATGCGCATCCACTGACAGCTGGATTAATTTTGAAACACCTCTATGAGGGAACACTTGAACTATATTATCACTCTACTCAAAAAGTAATGTAGTCACTTCTAGTTCTACAAAAATCTTTAGCCCACCCACTTGCTCTGTGCTGTGTTATTAATGCACTCAAGATTAGTGAGAGATTTGCCGTAACAGATCATACAGGCAGGAAAAGATTTAAGAGCAAGAAAAGATAAGATAAATGCAAATTTGTTCTTTAACTATTCCCTTAAAGCATTTCCACACTACTATGTTCCCATGCCTGGCAAAAGCACGGTCTCTCTCTCAATAAGTTATTTTCACCATTTATTGCAGACTTAGCAGTGAGGTCTTTTCAGATTACTTGAGATATATTTGTAGCACAAAGCAAGCTCAATAAATTTCAAAAATTACCAAGCCAGCTCTGTGAGATCCAGGATTTGTTCTGCCCTCTCTTATACAACTTCTGAAAAAAGTGTCAGACAAAGCCAAACAGCAAAATATCTCAAATATTCTTCTCTCCAGTGCCTAGTGATATTTTTTGAGTTTTATCTCAGAAGCAGCTGAAAGCAGATAAATGACTTTTGAGAATTTCTCTGTTGTACAATGCCTAAGTTTAACTAAGAGCATAATATAACAAGAACAAAAGCCGAACTGATTCAAGTGGATTGAAGGTCTACTCTGCATATCTATAATAATGTTCAAGAAGCAACAAAATTCAGCAGCTAATGTCTGTCTCCAGTGGTCTTACTTCTCTGAGACTGGAAATCTGATTTTCATGCTATATGACAATTACATTCTTTTAAAACTTCAGAAAGGTATTGTCTACATAAGCAGACAATCTTTAAATTTCCATGAAAGGGACATTATTTCTTGTTGTCTTATTTCTAGTGAATTTTAAAAGAAGGAATTTAAAAAAAAAAAAAAAAAGTTAAAAGTATGATAGCAACCACTGATATGCTGCTGTTTTACAAAGTACACTGTATTTGTCTCAAATCTTGCTTTATTAGTAGGAGTTTTCAATCAGAAAATACATCTGTCCACCCATAGACCTCATCCTGTTCAGCTTTCTCCAATGATTCTTTCAAGAATCTGTCTGAAGCATGTTGCTGCATTTTTAAATTGTGCACCCTGGATTCAACATGCAACTGTAGTTTATTCACACGACATGCCGAGCTAGCACAGCCTGAAAAGCTTTTCTTTGAAGTGGCAAGCTGATGAGGACCACTATACTATTAAAAGATGCCCCACTAGCTTAATATTTACTTCAATATTTCCTGTATTCCTTTAGAGGCAGTCCCAAGGCTGAGCCCAACCCAAGTCTTCCACTTGTGCAATTCTCTGAGTTCACAAATGCAGCCTCAGAAACAGCAAGGACATGCTCTGAAGTGCACAGGGACCCTTGTTATTTCAGAATGTCCCCAAGTAACTTCTACTCCCTTTCTAACTTTAAAACAGCTTGAAGAAAACTGGAGAGCAGGCTTCGTCTAGGGATGTACCAGATATGTGTAAGGAATCTGTTACTGGGAAATTTAGTCATCCCCAATAGTTTTTTCAAATGAGTATGAATAGCTAAAACATGGCCCAAACATAAGCTACAATCACAATTTTGCCTGTGTTGTAAGTCATAGCCCTAAAAATACAGTACACAGGAGGAAAAGCAACCAATCAACCAAAAGCCAGAAAACAAACACCACCCGCCCATCCCCAAAACAATATATAATTAAACTATTTTCATATTTGAGAAAATTATGCCAATGGGAAATAGGACCAACCGCTTTAACAGAATCTCTGGCTTGATCACGAAAAAGATTCTTCAAGAAATTTTTCCAGTGGGAGTAATTCTTCATTCACAACTCATCTTACATCGTAGAGCTGTTACAATCAGTTTATCCTGAGTGCAAAAAGAGAAAACTTTATGTAAATACCTAAGTTTAAATTTTCAGTACCCTCAAAAACAAATGACCCCTAAAAACTTTAACTTTCTCAATAAGGTCTACTCAACTAAGAGGCTGTTACTACACATGTGAAGTGCACAAACCTCAAAATAATGGCAATAGTACTATATTTCCCAAATTGTGGAAGAAAGAAAAAAAAAAAAAAAATGGGACTATAATCTTCTGTAAGCTAATATGCTTAAAATATATCTGAGTAAAAGGCAATTTCTTGAAATAACTCTTCTGTTATAAAATTTACAGTGTCAGAGATATTTCTCTGAACTCCTGGTGAAAAGGTATCATAATTCAATGTCCATAACTGCTTCAAGATGGAAGAACACATTTCCAACATGAAAGTACAAAATGTACATTTAAAAGTACTATTTCCTTTTTTCCTATAACTGTAATACTTAAGAATAGTCACATCTCTTTAATTTCTGCAGTTTTTGCAACATATTTTTTTTTGTTTGCAGCTGTATAAGTGGAAAAAAAAAATCCTTAATTAGATAACATTTCTACTTATTTTTTACCTATTCGTCATTTGGAAAAATTCACCTGCAATCATTTTCTTATCGCTTTTCTATTCTCCCATCTTTCCTTGTGGAAGAACAGCTGGTTCTCAATTTATGCAGCCAAAAGAGCAGGTAATAAGTTTGGGGGTTTTGGTTGGTTGGCTATTTCTCTCCTTCTTCTTCAGTATATTTTCAATGTAATTAGATTTCATCTATGCCTGCTATAATTCTCCTCCATGTGAGTAGCACATAAACAGAATCAAATACAGATTCTACAAACATCCCGCTGATTACATCTCAAAAAGCCCTAAAATATACAACTGCTTTTTCTGGTAGCTATGACATCAGGATGTTTTCTCCTTGAGTTTTTCAGCAAGTAATTGCTCAAACATTGTCACTCATTTTACCTCTATGATACTTTAACAATTTTTGTTTTTTTTCAAATGTGTAAAAATGTGAGAGAAAAATGTTCTTATTTCAATTTGGTATTTTAGTCCTATCAGATTTTTTTTTTTTTTGGTAACAATATTAAATTTTTACATTAAACAATGCAAAACCAAAATCAAGCACCATCCTGGTCTTGCTGTCTGTATTGTTACACTCAGAGGCAGGTTACAGCAAAAACAAATGTAATGGGACATTGGAGAAAACGTCATATACACTGAAAAGTCTACTTTTCCATAAACACAAATTTGGCTAATATTGGGAAATAAATAAAAATTTGATATATGTAAAATAAATCTAAAAAAAAAACGATCAACAAATGCTTGGAAAAATGAAGAGGCCTTCATATGTAGATATTATTCTAGTCATATTTAGAAAAACTGCATAATCCTGCCTTCAGTATAGTCACATCTTCTTGTACATGGCTGGTATTCACAAATTACCTTTCAAGTCTTTAATATGCCTCATTTTTTTTTCAATAACCACTTGATATTATTAGCTTTAATAAAAGTATTCTAAAATTGACTAGAGAAAAGAAAGGCCAAATACTCATTGTGCAGTACAGGATTAGCAGTAGCATTCTGAACGAAACAGTAAGAGAAAACATTTCCATATTTTTGGTAGCCCTGTAACTATGCTTCTCTAATACAGAATTTCATTCTGAGAGATGCTGGACACCCTCCAAAATTTAACTGTTATCTTCAAGTCCCACTCAAGCTGATGCTCAGAGAAAGTACACAAGGAAAAGCCATTCTTTACTTGATTGCTCCAGAGCTTAAAAATTGTATTACTTGTCAATTATTGTATTTCTCGAAGAAGCCATGCTGCACTTCCCCTGGAAATAACAGAAAAACAAGGCTTGAAGTCTTTGATAACAAGTGGCTTTGATGTCTGTGGGATTTCAAGGCACCCTACATACAGGAAACACTCAAAAGCTCAAGGCAGGCGTTGACTTTCACATGGCTTTGAAAGAAGCAAGTCTGACTGCTGAGATCTTTTTGCCTTAAAATTTAGGTGTCATAGGAACTCAGCTATACTGAGTTGCAGCATCCTTAGCTGAAACTTATTCCCATACTTATGCCAACAACCTTTGTTATATTGTGATTGAATGCAAACACGTCCTTGTATGTCAAGGTGGAGTGTGGTCACTCTCCAGTGCAATACCCACTAATGAGTGCAAAGGACATAGCCGTCATTTGCATGTCTCACTGGAGTTATTACAGGCAGTCTAGTATGGTGTTATCTGCTGAAAGTCATTTCACAAATCACAGCTGTTCCCAGGTACTTCCCTTTTAAGTTCTGCAGCTGGTTTTTTTAGCCTCACGAAGTCGAACTGCTAGCATGTGTATGTGTTGATATATACATGAGTACGTATCTCTACACGTTTTGCTGCAACAGGAAAGCCTGTGTAATCCAGAAGTCTGCTGTAGCCTCTTTTTTTTAGTCTGCTACACTCTGACCCTATGATGGTATCATTATCACTTGTTTCTGGCTGAGTGGCCTTGCTGGGGCAGCTGTTAAAGTTTCACAGCGAGAGGTTTCAATTTAGGAGGGAGTAAAGCATCTCTTTTTATTACCTCAGGAGAACCAAGCATCCTGCCAGTGCAGTACTCTGATTTATTGCCAAGAGCAGATGAGGTAAACTGGGAATTAGACTTAACAACTGGTTTATACACTGCTCTGTGTCATTGCTACATAAAGCCACAGGAGGTTTATGGCTCATTCACAAGGGCATTTTTTTTCTGTATCACTGCAATATACTGAATAAAAATCAAAGTACAGCACTGTTTTGCAGTGAAACCGTTTCCTTTCTCATCCTTTATTTAAACAATAAACCAAGAATTTGCTTACTGTAACCTCTGCTGTGTTTATGTGGGGTAAATTTGGCTTAGGATATCAGTTTGTGTCTTCAGGAAGAGATTCACTGTATTTTTACTGGACATGAAAAACAGTGATCTTATTTCAAATGCTAGATTACTAAAACAGCATGAAATATTGTTTTTGTTATAGCTAATACAAACTGTGAGTGCAGTTGACAAAGACGAGCCCCCTCGAGGACACAGATTTTTCTTTGAATTGGTGCCAGAATTTGCTGTTCATCCTAACTTCTCCATTGTAGACAACAAAGGTAACTGCTCAGCAGTACCATCCTCCTACCTGCCCTATCCCCAATACCACATAGCACTTCATCTAACAACATTTACTGATTTCTGCTTTTCTGTTCTAGATAACACAGCGGGAATTATGACTGGGAGAAATGGATACAGCCGTAGTAAGATGAGTACTTATTTCCTGCCTATCATAATATTTGACAATGACTACCCAATCCAGAGCAGCACTGGCACGCTGACCATTCAAGTGTGTGCCTGCGACAGCTGGGGGAACATGCAGTCCTGCAACGCTGAGGCCTTGCTCTTCCCTGCTGGACTCAGCACAGGGGCACTGGTTGCCATTCTCCTTTGCATCATTATCCTGTTAGGTAAGTATTGTGACAAGATGTTTAACTCACTAAGTTCTGGCTCTACACCTCGCATAGTTCTTAACACCATGTTAGTAGGTTCCTAGTCTTCAGAGCCATCTTTCATGTCACAACACAGACCATGAAATGTGTACCATGAAACACATAGCCTTGCTCACTCACTAGGAAGACATCACTCTGATGGGCTGCAATGCTTCAATACAGAAACACTGAACGGAAAACAAGAATCAAAATGTGCCTTAGGACCATGAAAGCACATGAGACTGAGAACAGGCTCAGGGACCAGTGTCATGCCCTGTGCAAAACGAATGTGACCGCTTTGTCTCTTTGAACAGACCGCACTGTACTTAGTCCTTACAGTTCTATCTGTTCTCTAGTACAGATACAGCTGAAGCCAGAGCAGCATAAGAGTGATGAGCATCTAAACAAAATTGTTAGTCTACAGCTGGCGTGATTCTTGGCCCTTATTTAGTTGTTCAACAAGATGTAGGATGTTAGAATAGTAGACTAGTGTCAACATGCCTGAAGTAAGAGAGACATTTAAGTACCTGGCTATGAAAAATACCTCTTAATCTTTCAGTGATATAGCCTACTGTTGTATATGAAGCAACATATGTAAGTAGGCTATTATTTGTCTAGCATCAAGAAAACTTGAAAATTAATGGCTCCTGTACAGATACAAAACCTGTAACTAAAACAGATGAGCTTTTATAGTCACAGGATTGTGCCACAGCATGTGGAAGATCTCAAATACCCTTCCCTACCCACAACATGTCCAATCTCCCCTTTTATTTAACAGTAGTCACATCAATCAGAATCAAAACTTTGCCTCCTAAGACTCAACAAAAGCGTTCATCATTGCTATGCCTCATTTGCAGATAGACTATCTTGTTGGCCTCTCCTATTCACTCCAGCTGCTGGTGCTATGGACAGATTTTTCAATGTATTTAAGCATTCAATTCCTACTGAAATCCATAGTATTTAGGCACCAGCATGTATTTACAAATTTAAACTTCAGTATTTTATCTCCCTCTGTAGAAGGTCATTTCTGTGTCAATCCTGACCTCCCCAGAAGGAAGAGTTATTCAACTAACATTTCTTAAACTACGGGGATTATGTTTTAAAGAAGAAATATTTAGTATCAAAGGCTGGATTTCAACTCTTGCAGTCACTGAAGCCAAAAATAATTTTGTCAATAATATTGATAGCTGAAGGTCTTTGGGTTCTTATATGTCAGAAGGACAAGTAGATCCTGTTTTCAAAAGTGACTTGGCACTTAGGAATACCTAAATTACTAGCTTTCAAGAATGTGAATTACTTCTGACAATGAGATTCAACTACACTTTATGAAATCACCCTTAGTGGCTGCCAGGAAGGTGGTACTTCACAAAATTAAAATCAAAGTCAAACCCTAGTAGGGTGATATATTTTAAGAGATTATCTCCAACTTCAGCTTAAACATACTTTTATTTCTAATAGATATTTTAATAATTGCTCTCATAATTTTAAGAAACATAAGTTTTTGAGTGCTACAAAATTATTAATATTTTTTCCATATCAGCTTCAACTTGGAGATAGCTTTTATCCTTATTTTTCCCAGTAAAATTCCCATCCCAGCCTTAAAACTTTTCCAGTTCATAAGTTATTGCAAAATATTTTGATTATTTTTTTCAATTCCTAACTCCTAATTTCTTCAATCATCTTTTGTTTCCTTTCAGTATTAGTTGTCTTATTTATGGCCCTCAAGAGACAGAGGAAGAAAGAACCCTTGATCATCTCAAAGGATGATGTTCGGGACAACATTGTTACCTACAATGATGAAGGAGGTGGGGAAGAAGACACCCAGGCTTTTGACATTGGCACACTGAGAAATCCAGAAGCAAGGGAAGAAAGTAAGATGAGAAGGGATGTTATCCCAGAAACTATATTTCAGATAAGACGGACTGCACCTCTTTGGGAAAGCATTGATGTCCAAGATTTTATTCACAGAAGGTTAAAGGAAAATGATTTAGACCCAGCTGCCCCTCCGTATGATTCGCTAGCAACGTACGCCTATGAAGGAAATGATTCCATAGCAAATTCACTCAGCTCCCTGGAATCACTTACTACAGAAGGTAACCAAGATTATGATTACCTCAGCGACTGGGGCCCTCGATTCAAAAAACTAGCAGATATGTATGGTGGAGAGGACAGTGATAGAGACTGAAAAAGTAACCTGTGACCTGATCAGTGTTAGTGGAATTCATGTCTATGTTACTAGAAAAAGTGACCTACTCTCACTTGGGAATAAAAAACTTACAAAAAAATAAGTGTTGTCTTAGTAAGGGTTTGGTTAATCAGTAAGTCAACGTGAATGAATATGAATGACTTAGATTTAAAAAAATCTATAATTCATCCTCTTTGCCTAGGAGCCTCCAATGAAAGATTTTTATTGACAATGAAAAGACAATAAAGGCTTTTTGTGCCTTTAATAATGAAATGGAAACTTGAGGGTTTTTTTTTAATTGCTTTACATTACCTTTCCTACTAGGCTGAGACATTGTACACCTGCGTTGTAACATATTCTCAAATATATACTTTAAAAATATTAATATTACTGCCATATTTATTGAGTTAAAGAATGTCTGTGTTGACTCATCATGATATTTTTATATATGTATATTTATATTTTTGTATTTTATTAAATAAATTAGTATTTATAAAAACAATACTCATGTATTTTGTTAATAATAAGGCACTGTCCAATCTTTCTGAACAAATGAAACTTCATATTGTGAAAAAAATAATGTTTTTAATTCATCTTCTTATATAGGATTAGTGGTTGAAATGTACTGTGTAAGAATAATATGGAGAGAGTGCTCTTTACTGGGAATGCAGTATAGAAAAAAGAAAAGTTATTTTGAAAAGGGGATTATAAATAAATGACTTGCAATGTGTATTGCTACATGACATAATAATATAGTTTCATACTGAAACTTGTTCCCACACACCTTCTTATATGAGGTAACCAGAGAGAGGATTTAACAGATATATGCCTGGGGATTTAAGGAACCATGAAGGTATATTCTTGTATATATAAAAACTATTTTGTAATATTCTTCTAATGGAATAATTAAGCAAACATAAATAATGAAAGCTTATTTTGTGTTTTGAGGTAACTAGGCAAATCAGGCATGCTACTAATAGCATTTTTTGAAGTCAGTCAGGCAAACAGTAAACCAAAATCCAACTAATATTTTGTTAAAGATGTCAATGTTCTCTTTCTTCAATGAAGTGTATACATCTGCATATTTTCTAAAGCCTTAATGACAATATTCAAGTATATATATATATGTGTGTTGAAAATCCATTTTCTAGATCAATTTTTATGCAATGCGAATTATTTTTCAAAGCACAGAATAGGAGAAATTTACATAAATCACATGTTTAACTTAAGTTGCAATGGTTTCTATATATGCATTTAAAAAAAAAGAACAAAACAAAATAAAACTTAAATGTATGAAAAAGAATCAGAATTGACAACAATGTAGGTTGCACAGTACCCATAGCATTTTTATTTTTAATATCAACATTAGGGAAAACCAATTACATTTAGATTTCCGAAACAATCATGTTTTAAGGTTTTCACTAGATTACTTGGATGTTTTTCAGATCTTTTCAGAAAGAAAATTAAGATACATATTACCAATATAATGTGGACAACTGAGACACACGTTTTACCAAAAAGATTATAGAGGCCACACACAAGGTCATTTCACCCACACATAGAAACTACATGCCTGCCTAATGTTTTCCATTCTACAGTGTTGACTTTCATATTATTTGTCTAAAATATCTCTTTGCTATTATTTATTTCATCCCTTTACCATATTCTCCTACCTTCTTCAATGATGCACCTCAGTTTTTCTGACACTGAACTACTTTTTCGCAGGAGGTTTGTGTGTGCATGTGAGGGGTTTGAGATTGCAAATAAGCACTTGACACAGCCCACTGTGAGCTGTGCATGGGGTATGCAAACTTACATGGCAAGAAAACTTTAGTGACACAAAAAGTCAAAATAACCCGCAGCCACATGGCAGCCATGTACATGGATTTGATTCAGTAACAAAATATTGGTGTATAGCTCAGTAGTTTAAGAATGCATATTTCTTTTTTGTGTCTTTTGAACATCTGAAGAGAAATGACCAGAAAAAAAAAAAAAAACAAACACTTGTGACTACTAAGGACCAAGATAAACTTACTAACTCCTGAGGAAATACTGTGGGATTTAAGCATCATTCCAAACAAACTTAAATTGATTTTGAATGTGCTCTCCACAGGATTAAGAGCAAATAATCTGAAAAAAAGTAGTGAAAAGGAGCAAAAATGATCACTGAAACATTCTAAGTGAATTTTCCAGGAAAAGAAACCCCCAAAAGTAAATCCATTCCATCTCAAAGGCAGGGAAAAATAAAAATATAAAAAAAAAAAAAATAAAGGAGAAGTAGATGATGACTGTGTTGGGGTTTAATATTTATGCATTTTATATTTCTTTTCACTTTAAATGTTTTTTTCTTAAAATCTTGAGAGTTACAAGCTTATCCAGACAAATAGTCCTACCAGTAAAAAATAATGCTGGAAACAATCTCCCACAAAAGGTTCCATCTTTCAGTGAAATGCTGAAACAGGCTCATTACACCAGGTTAAACAACTTAGGTGCAATGACTGCCATACACAAAAATGGCTAAATTTTTTAGTCATTTCATAAAATGGTTGTTTCCTGAATAGATGAGATGGCAGTGCCTTTTCTTATGCATTGGTGACAGCGGGCATTAATGCCTTCTGCTCTACCAAACACATTTCAATGTCTAATGGCCTAATACACACTGAAAGTTGTATTTTGAAGTCACACACACTTCTTTCCTCACTTGTGCTAAGTATATAGATAGAACATATAAGCGTTTGAGTCACTGCATCATTGCATACTGGAACATTTTTACATGTTATGTGAAAAAAAAAAAAAAAAAAAATCCAGAATCCAGGATCTGGAAGTCAGAGATTTCTGTCTCGTCTATGGGAAGAGGAATGGGAGAGAGAGGTAATCTAGCAGAATTTTCCTAGAACACAACATGAATATTACCTGTATGCATACGTCGTGGCGTAAATCAATCTGCCTGCCCACTCACTCCTCCCAACCTTCTTTCCCTCCCACTTTAGGGGGGGGGGGGGGGAAATAGGAAAAGGAACTGAAAGAATGCAACTCCCACAGGTTGAGATAAGAACAGTTTAGTAACTAAGGTATAACATAAATCACTACTGC
>JASSUY010034554.1:0-71115 GCA_032466535.1 Forpus xanthops
GTTCAGAGATTTGATTAAATTGCAAGGTTTGTTAATATTTGGTGCAACAGGGGGGAGAGACAGGAGGTGGGGAGGGAAAAGGGGAGAGGAACGAGTGGATCTGTCGGAGGGGCAGCCGGAGCCTTTTCAAATAATCTGTTTACCCCTGCAGCTAAGGAGCCCATTAGCAAGTGTTCTCGTTTCTAATTTCCCATCGTGCTGTGTCCCGCAGACCTCACTGTGTTTATTTGGAGAAGCAGAACAAAATTGTTTGTATAATTAGATCTGCTACAAGGGCTGCCCTTGAAGGGTCCCCAGCAGGAAGCTTTCGATTGCAAAGGGCCCCCATTGCCACGGACCCCCAGCCACAGCCTGTGGCATGGCCAGAGCCATGCAAGGCAGCCAACAACAACATGATCCCACTGGGACGGGCTGTGGGGCTTCCATGGGGCTTGTCGGCACTCTTGACCACTGCCTGCCCATGATTCCACTGTCCTGCATTTTTCTGGGGTGCCCCAGTGAAAGATGGAAGCTGCAGATCCAGCTAAAGCTAAAGCAAAGAGCTGGTCTGGCTGCCCGCTCTCATCCCCTGACTACCAGGAGGATGTCAGGGCTGTGGTACCAAGGGCAGTGAAATAGCCATTAGACACCCAACTCCCCATGTATCCCATCGGCTGGCAGGCAGCTTCCCAACAGCATGGCTCCAAAATGGGATTTTTCCAGCTATGTCAGTGTGGGGAGCTTTCCTCCTCCACCAGCTGCCTCCCTGTGACTGTGGGTCCCAGCAGAGGTGACCTGTCCCCATCATGGAGCTATGGATGCTCTCACTGGTTCCCTGGCTGGGTTTGGAATCACCACAATGAGCAAGAACTGCTGCAACATGCTCCCAACAGCACAGGGATTCTTGACAGGTTCCTTGTGACCCCATCACAAGCTGCAGAAAATGGTTGTTTTTGTAGAAGCGGTGAGTGCGGTGTTGGTAAAAAACCAGTTTTTAAGGAGGTAGGCTCCGGGCCAGGCCTACCAAGAAGAGGCATAAGATCTACTTACATTTCTTATTCAAAAAGTATTTTACAGAAAAAAAGAAGTTTTTTTTTTTTTTGTTGCCAAAAATTTCAGTGTGCTTTTTAGTAAATGAAAACAAGAGCTTGAAAAAGCATATTTTGAGAAAAGTTTTGGCATTTTAAAACACCTGGTTAGAAGAACAAAATAATGAAGAATATCTTCACTGAAAGCAATAGAAACCTTTTCCCAAGAAACAATTACTTAAATAACACCCCCCCTCCCCATTTTTATTCTCTATAGGGTGGAAAACCCCAGCCCTTGTGCCCAGCATTAAGAGCTCATCAGGCTGCTTGCTGAGGGCTGCTGTAAGCCTCCAAGAGCTGCCATCCTGCGGTGCACGCTGCTGGCCCATCCGCCTCTGTGAAGTGGGGACAGGATGCTGCAGACACAGGAGAGGAGAACTGGGGCAGGGTTTTCCCCCAGGTAACTCCTCTTCCTCTGGAAATGTTGCTGACTGCCCTGCTATAAGCTTACCTATTTAACCACATCATCTCAGGCCACCTGACTTCAAATACTTCCTAAACAGCCCAAATAAATACAAAGGATCACTGGGCTCAATGTGGATGATGAGTTGTGGCATTAGCACTGCTTAGAAGCTCAAACTATACCATGTCCAATGTGAGCTTCCCCATGGCCATGGCAGGGAATGGCTGCCACATTGCAGCATGCCGACTGCAGAACTTGAGGGCTCTCAATGGGGGCAGGCTCTGTTCCTCGGAGCTAATCCCACCCCAGAGCACTGTGTGTGGGAACCGCTGCTCCCACTCACAGGGATGTCCCAGAGGTACTGGCAGGGCTGGGGCTGATGGGGACCTGGAGCACCGAGCACCAAGCACCTTGAGGGCAGCAGATGTGACTGAAGGGAGCAAGAGCCCTTCATGAGCAAACCTCCTCTCCCATTTATTCTCCTCCCTTGAGGTGAGTGGAAAGCAGAGGCCACATGAGCAACTTAATGGAGCAGAACTCGGCTTTAATCTGTTCCCATAAATGTTTATGATCCCCTAATTATTAACATTTAATGCTGTGTTAATCCATTGATAGGCTTTCATTTTTGTTTTTAATGGCTTGCCAATTTCTGCTCTCTCTCTTTGCTCCTTTGTTCTTGAAAGGAAGAAGAAACAGCAGCATGTAGCAGGGTGTGACGGGACAGGATGGCTCCTCTTCCATGGACAAAGGGCCTTGGGGTCCCACAGCCACTCTTTCTCACACCAGGAAGAAGGGCTGGGTAAGGGGAAAGATCCTGCAGCCGTGGCAAAGGCTTCCTGGGCTGGGTTCCCCCTTGCTAATGAGGCAAAATGGGATTGGAAATGCTTGCAAGCTTCAGGCAAGGCTGAAGGCATGGTGGGAAATGTGGAGGGGGAATCTCAGAAACCCCCTGGGATGGAGAGCGCGCATATTTTTTTAAATGCTGTTTATTTGAAGTGTCCTGCTGAAACGCTTCCAGCATTGCCCAGCTCACACCCGTCCCTCCCGCTGCCCGCCCGTTGCTCCACTGGCTGAGATGTTTATTTAAGTGTCCTGAAAACTTTATCGGGAAATCAGTTCCCTTCTCTTCCCCTTGTCCGCCTTTCCACTTTCTTTTCCTCCCATTCATCACTTTGAAAAATGACCCGGTTTCTCTCCCTCCTTGGATGCCTCCTCCTCATCCCTGTGCTGCCCGCGGCCACCGGGCAATGCTCTGACAGCGAGGGCTGCTGGTAATTAATGGTGCATCTCAGGCAAAGTCACAACTACATCCCCGGGGGGGAGGTGGGGTGACAGATGGTCCTGCTCACACTAGAGCATATTGTGATCCCTGGAGAATCACTGTGGTGTGGGGCAGCTGGGGACGGTGGAGGGACCCGCGCTGTCCGGCCCACATGGGGACCACAGCAGTGGAAAAGACATGAGAGACAGGCTTGAAGAAGATCCTTGTCTGAGGTTTCACCCACCCTGGGCTGGGGTGCCGGTCTTCAATGAGCATCCTCTCAGCTGGCTGACTGTTCCAGCTTCCCACATAGTGAGAATTTGCCAGGGAAAAAAAACCCTAAATCATAAAATCAATTAACTAAACCAAACCCTGAAACAATTATTTGTCCACTTCCCAGCCTCACTTGGGAAACATAAAAATACACACTTTTTTTTCAGGCGGACGTGTGAATGCACATGTTGTCTGCATTTCCATGACTGATTTCATCTGCATACAGAAGCCCCCTCTCCTTTACTCTTTCCCACCTACATCTGTTCCACACACTCTGGGCCTGGCCAGAAAAAGCAGGGAAAAACAGCCAGAAATAAAAGGAGAGAAAGATGGGAAAATATGCAAAAGCTGTGGAAAAAAATGTGCGACGGGTGTTGGAAATTTCATTTTATAGCTAAGGCTCTGTCACCTCGGAGTGTCCACCCAGCTCTGCAAAGCTGGGTTTAACAGCTCCGGTGTGCTGGAGCTAGCCCGAGCCTTGCTGGACTGCCCCCAGCCACCACCGCAGCACCTTACTCTGCCACGGCCTTGCAAATGGATGTCTTAGCCCTGAATGCTGGGTGCTGTGGTAGTGCTCAGGGCATCCCCTTGCTGCTCCTCTGGGGTCTGCCTGGAAAAAAGTGTCATAGAAGCCGACAAAGCCTGTGCCCAGCCCATTGCCTTGCTCTCTGCCATAGGAGCTCCTGACATCAGCTGTCCCCGCACTCGCACCACCTTCCAGCCGGGTTTGCCAAGCCCTAATCGCACATGGGTCTGTGTTCATGCTTTGGTCCTAGATGGTGGTGGAATACAGCAAAGCCCTGGCAGCCCTAAGTGTCCAGCTTAATCTTCACTTGCTTTTCTTTGCGGTTGGCCCAAAAATGAGGAGATTCCCTGCTCGCATCCTTGCTCTTCCATGAAGAGCCCAGGTATTGATTTTCACAATGAAGAGCACACATCCTTTGCCCCAGCCTTCACTTTTCTGCTTCTCTGCCCTCCCTAGGCTGATCCTGAGAGCCATCTGTATGTCTCCACTAAGCCTCTCTTCCAGGTGTGTACTGTATTAGCTATAACCCCATCCCACTATGTTGGCAAGATACTCAAGGAGGGGTACTGGAAATGTTTCATTCCCCTGGTTAGCTCCTAAATTGTACAAAATAGTAGAGACTAACGGAATTATACTTAAAAAGCTGCAAAATTGCCCTGTGAATTGCAGTTGCATTTGAAGAGGAGCAGAGCTGGAGTATCAGGGCATGGGCTGCTGGGCATCTGTCCAGTGATGGGCTCAGATGAGTGCTTTGCCTCAGGAACTAGGGATGAAGGCTGGGACAAGGACCAGGGATGGCAGCAAGGCAAGGGACAGACCCTGTACCACAGCCACATGCCAGCATGGGCATGCTAGAGCACAGACATGCCCCATCCCAGGGCTCGGTGTAAGGGTGAGGTTTCCTTCTTCTCCTCCCTGCACTCCAGCAGCTTCCCATCCATCAACAGTCATTTCTGGAACACAGCCTCCCTGAGGCTGGCCACTCCTGGGACTTTCAGTAAATAAAGGCAAAGGAGCAGCCATCAAGATGAGGGGCAATGTCAGATCCCTACCAAAGATACCCTGTGTTTGGACATGGTTTCCTTTCCCTTAGTCATACTTTGATTCTTTAACTGTGTTCTTCCTGCAATTTCTCTTTATGTCAGCAATTAGTCAATTGCTCCTAATAAAGAAGCATGACTTTCCTTGGGAAGAAAGTTAATAGGTTGTGTTGAAAGCAAACTGGTCAGGAGTACACATGGGATGCAAGGGGCTGGTAGCCTGGAGCTTTGCTGGGCACACAGGGAGGATCCTTACAAGCACAGAAACCACTTGTGAGATGGATGTGATCGCATGGGTTTTGTGTTGGCATTATGCAGCTGGTTTTTATGAACACAGCTATCTACCTACATTGTTGCACACCTCTTAGTGCCATTATGCTAATGTATTTTTGTAGCTATTTATTAAACAGGCCACTACAGATAGAGAAGTCTGTGCAGGCACACTTGCAGAATGCCCTGGCAGGGAAGGCTGCTGTGGTGTCTGTGCCTCTCCCTTTACAGTTTAAAAAAATGATTTTAGTTGTCCTAAAGCAAAGTTTCGCAGAGGGCTGCAGGGAACTCTATGCTTCATCTCTGCTGCTCCCACCCCAGCAGTCAGTCAGGGGGCAGCGAAAGACAGCACGACAAGACCTCTCAGCTGCCCAGTCCAGAGAGACTCAGCCATTCTCATCTCTATCATTGAGCAGATAGATTTACCTGTGCTGACTGCACCTCCTTCCTCTTCCTTTCTGTTCTTGGTTACTATTATCTCTCTCTGGTTTTGTCTCCCTTGGCATACCTTAGCTTTCCAGCTCTGACTTGCCTAAGCTATCCACCCCAGCTCAAAGGTAGGTTAAAGAGGAGGCAGTGTGTGGCTGGTTTGCAGAGCTCAAATCCATGACTGCTGATGGGGAAGGGCTTCCCTTGCCACCCTCCTGAAAGCTGCTATGAAGGTGCTTAGAGACATGGTGCTTGAAGAAAATAAGCTCCATTACAGAGAAGCTCTGGAAATCAGAGCTCAGCCTTTGCTTAAGTGAAAAATTCCCATCACTGAGATCCTTACAAAGGGAGAAGACACACAATGAGCGCTTATTGGGGACATCAGCCTTCCCTGTCCTCCCCTCCTCTAGAGTGAACAGGTTACATCTCCATGGACTCAAGAAGGGCTCAAGCAGAGGGGGACTGGAACAAGGAAATCATGTGCTGGTGTGGGCTCGCCTGCCAGCTTTCTGTCATCCCTGCCTGCCCAGGCAGTGCTGGGCTGTGAGATGCAGATGCAGCCACTTGACACATGAAACACAGCTCTTTCAGCCCCCGCACAAGCCCTCACTGAAAAAATGCTGATACCAAGTCTGATACCAAGTCAGCTTTAATGGGAAGATTATTTGCAAGTCTCCTCCTGGCAGCAACAACAGCAGCACCAGTAGCAACAACAACAGCCTCTCTGCAGAGCGCTGAAAAGCTGCCAGGCAGATTTTCAACTGAAAAGATGTCAATAAAAGGAAATTCGCCATTTCACAGCCCCCTCCACATCTCACCAAGCAGCTGCAGAGAATCCTGGTGCTCTTGTTTTTATCTTTGCGGAGCAATGTGCGTGTTTCTTGTATCCTGAGTCGACCACCTCTTAATTATCCTTCCAAGCTGCAGCAGTGGGGAGGGACAGCATCTGGAATCCCTTCTCCGAGTCATGTTCCAGCACGTGGCTGGGGAGCAGAATCGGATGTGACGAGAACTGCAGAGAGTGGAGGAGCTTGGAACAAGCCCATTCACCACAGGCATTAGATCCCTCTTCCCACGTGCCTGAAAAGCTCTGCCTTTGCTTTATTGTCAGAGTAAACATGTTCTCAACTCTCTAGCACACTGCTTTCATTGAGCGTTAAGGTCCTTGCAGTGATTGAATCATGAAAACTAACAAGCCTTCCTACTGAAGTAAGAGGAGCGCAATGGATACTATCTGCTCCCACAGGCAAGTAAGGCATCCCCTGGGGAAGGTAAACCCCAGGGAGGGAGGAATGGGAATGGGAAGGACACTGTCAAGTGCAGTGCAGCCCCTTTCGTTCGGACAGGTTGTTTTCCCAGGAAAACCCTTAAAGGGATAAGTTTGCTTGAATAACTACGCAATGAGGCCTCCAGTGCTTTGCTCAGATGGTGGTACTAGTTATCAGTGGAAGAGGGCAGCTGGGGAATCTCCTCAGGCTTCCAGGAGAACACTCCCCTGCCTGTAGTGCCCCTTTGCCTCATTGGCGTGAGCTGAGCTGCTCGCTTCAGTTGCAGCATTTACCTGACAAGACCCATTCCTCAGTGGCTTTTTGCAAGCTGCCACAATGTGCTCAATGAGGGGAACACGGCATATGTATACAATGTCCTGGAGGTTTCAGAAAATATAAATACTTAAATTAAGTGCACCAGGGAAGGGCAGCCAGGGAGCATTTAGGAGAGTGAAAGACGTAAGTGCTAGCAGAAAAGGGTTCCTATAGAGGACAGAATTTACATGTGGAGCTTGGCATGTGAGCAAGATGAGGAGCAAAGCAGAAATCATGGGGGCATGAGCAGCTTACAGGGGTGATGTGAGGCTGTGCAGAAGGGGAAACCTGCCTTTTCCTGATGGGGAAACGCTATTGGTTTAGCTTTTGGTTTTGTCTTGAATATGGTGTGCTGGGAAGCTGCTTTTCAGAAACACTAAAGCATCAATGAGGACATTTCAACATTCCCCTAGCACACCATTATAGTTTGTTTAGTTCTGCCTCCTCTGTCTCCTCAGACAGAGATGCTGACATGCTGCTGCTTTGATACAGGACTTGCTGTTCTGTTACTGAGAGACCTAATCCTCCTGGTCAGGTCACTCAGTCAGATGCAAGAGACTGACTCTGCTCTCTGCGTATAGCATGGCTGGGCCGTGATTCCCCAAATCTGGCATTCCTCTCTCACAGGTTATCATCTGGGAAAAGGTACCCACAACTCTGCTGCAGCATCACAGCACTGCTCCCAGCCACCAGAGGCCTCAGCAGCTTCTTCCCATGAGCCTTGGTTATTTTCAGGCAGATCCATCTCCTCGTAAGCTGGTTAGGATCCCCAGGCTGAAACTGGGGTGATGTTATAAAGAAGCACTGAGCGTGAACCCAGTTCAAATGAAAGAGCTTATGGCCGTGAACCTGGCAAACAGTATTTGGAACTCGGGAGTAAAAACAAAACAGACCCAGACGGCACATATTTTCTTTCCTTTGAAAGGGAAAACACAAAGTTAAAGGATTTAAATCCCATTTTTTTTTTTCTTTTTTCTTTTTTTCTTTCAGAGAAATTAAAACAAAAATTCACATCTGGAATGACAACAACTAACCCTATCCCATACCCCCCAAATTAATCAGGACCTGTAATGGAAATGCTGACAGACTCATAACTCCAACCTTTCAAACACAGATCTGGTATTAAACTGCCCCTACAGCCCTTGGAGGAGCAGTGCTCGAGTGACAGCATTTTGCACGCACTGAAGGAGATGCAGGCAGAGCAGTGTGGAGCTGGGGGGAAAGCTCATCCCCTCTGCCCACCCTGGGCCTCAGCCTGCTCCTTCTCCAGCACAGGGCTGCTCCTTCTCCAGCACAGGGCTGCTCCTTCTCATGCTCCGACCCTGCAGCACAAGGTTTGCAGGGCTCAGCACATGCTGACTTCAATAAACCTGACTTGTTCTTTCCCTTCAAAGCTGCTGGTCCCTTGCAATTGTTTAAACCTTGGTAGCATTAATGTACAAGCTGTAAAAATAGAGCCTGATGCCAAGAGACCCATCTAACACGTCTTTGAACTTTATGTCAGCGCGCCGGCACCTGCAGGTCTCTCCCTCAATTGCCTCCCAGAGCAGCTCCATCCCCACTGACCTAGCCAGCATGGGGAGTGGGGGCTCAGGACATGTCAGGATGGGGACATAGGTTCAGGGATCTGCAGCTTGTGACACAAGCAGAGGCAGGTGAAGGTGAGCACAACACAGGGCACCCTGCCCATATCCAGGAGCTGATTCCAGGCTGGATTTGGGGCAGAAGGGAAAGGAGGATGTCTGGGGAAGGAGGTTATAGGTTGGCTTGGACTGAGAAAAAGCTGGTTGCAAGGATGCTCCAGCAAGCAGCATGGCTTTCACAGTGCCAAGGGAGGCCGTCACTCCTGTGACAGACGGTGCAGTAGGTGAGGGCTCAGGTTTTACCTCTCTGCCTAGAACAGGCTCCTGACCATGCTGGCAGCACCTCATTTGTTTGTGACGGCTAGTGTGAGTGTCCTGGTCACAGCTTGGAGGGAAAATGTGGGCACCTGCCAGACGACAAGCCCGAGGCTTCATGCAGGCCAGTGCTTCCAGGAGCTCCTCCTGCAGTGAGGTGGTGCAGGCAGTGCCTGGGCAGCATGAGCTTGCAGCACCATCCTTCCCCATGCACTCAGCTCTAGGCTGTGCTAGAACAGTCCCAGCTTCCCAGCAGACTGAACCTGGGCCGGGATGCAATGTGCCTTTCTCACCTTCTTCTCAGTAACATGGGACTTTGCCAAGCAGTCCTAGTGACTGGAGCCTGCGTGGTCACATCATCTCCTGTGGCTGTGGGGAGACCTGGGGTCCCTGCATGCGTGGAGCAGCCCATGGGAATGTTGCCCAGCCCACAACAGGGGCTGCAAACAGAAAGCTCTATTGTTTTCCCACCTGTCTGAGTTACAAAGGGCCAAATGGATTTTCATGAAACGTTATTAAAAAATGAAAAGGGTTTGGCTTCCGGGCCGAGGCCCTGTTTGCCAAATCAGCCCCAGGCGAAGTTTTATGACTAAGTATGCAATAAAACCCTTTGAAAGAGGGGCTTATAACCCAAGTCTCCACAGACCCTCTCCACTCAAGGGCAGCACATGGTGGATTGTTATGTGCTCATATCCTGCTCAGTCCTCTTCTGAAGGCATTTTTCCACTAGAAGGACAAAATTACCCTCAAGACACTCGCACTGGTTCCTGTGCATCGCAGCTCTGCTTTCACCAATTGCATCCTGGTAGGAGGGGCTGTGGGGGGCTCCTAGGCAGGCAGGGACCCTTCCTCCCTGGAGCAGGCTTGAAGGACCATGGCAGAGAAGACACAGCCTCAAACACATGCCAGGTCAGACCAGCTCCAAGCAAGAACTGTGCCTGGGGTGTGGGAAAGGAGCTTGCATGCCCTACAGCTGGCTGTGATGGAGCCATCCATGGAGCATCAGGACAAAGCAAGCTAGCCAATGTACAAGCCTCCAGAGGGCTGAAACCCCTTTCTGAAGAGTTTGCCTGAGAGTTGGAAGGGTGTAAGCACCAACTGATCCAAGAAGGTCTTTGAGGAGTGAACTCAAACAGGGCCAGCTGAATATTAGAGTGATGTGAGGTTCATACTCACTGTGCACAGCACACACATGGTCCCCATACACATTCTCCATCTATACAGACTTTTTTGTGTGCAAATCTTAGCTTTGAATAATTTGTAAATAATGTTCTCATTATTTTTCTAGCTGTAATTAGGACGAAGGAAGAAGTAAAGTATTTAGGCTGACTCCCAGAGAAACTTCATAGAGCAGAGCAACTTCATAGACTTCAGAACAGTATCCTAAAGGGAGTGATGGAATCCCTGAGCTGTGTAAATTTAGACTGAAGGAAGCCCTGGAGGTTAATGTGCAGGCTGTATTTACCCACGGAGGGTAAGTGAGAAGATGAAAAGGCCTTTTTTTGTTTCTCTCCAGAGCACTGCAGTGAAGGACTACAGGGCAGGCTGCAGATGTCTCTTCCCTGTGATACATTGCTCCTCAGGTTGGAATCTGGTGCTCCACTCTTTTGTGATCAGGAATTAAATTGGCATTTAACAAGATCACTACAGCAGATTAATGAGACATCACTTTAGTGCTGCAAACACCAATCTGCAGTTAAAAAACTTCATGTGTCAATTGATGGCTTTGTTTCCACAGTTGTCTTGTTTGATGTCAATCACAGGGCTAAGCAAGCCTTTCAAGCAGATAGATGTTAGTGTGAGGAGTGTAAGTGTGAGTGAGTGGGTTATGTATGTTATTCAAAGTTAATTACAGCAGGAGAATGACAGGAGCTGGTGTTGGAGAACATGACTTAGATTTAACCCCACAGGAGATACTGGCAGCCAAAAGGCAGATCTGAGCAAACCTCCTGAGTGAAGGCTGTTTGGGGACAAAGAGGCACAGACCCAGGCCCCATAGTGCTCCTTGGGTCCTGGCTGGGCTCCACCAAGTTGCATGTTGCTCCTTGGAGCTGATCAAATAAACCTCATGAGCTTTGGCTTCTGCATGGTGTCTAATGAACAAATCCTCTTTTTCTCTTACCTTCTCCCTCACCTGCAGAAGTAATCAGGTGCTGGGTGGTAAAAGTAGCCGCAAAGGAGTGAAACTCCTATGCCCTGCAGACAGTGGGCCCTGAGAGGGAAAACGGGGCAAACTCCAGGGTACCACTGAGCAGATGGAGAGGAGCAATGCCAAACATAGTACGCTGCTGAAGGTTTGACCTTGCCAGGCTGGTGGAAAAGCTGGTGATAGCCTGATAGATGGGTTTTACCTTTCTTATCCAAGCCACATTTCAACAGACGTCCTTTTAACACTGTGATGTATGATGCCTGAGTGCTGTGTGTGCTTGAGGTCTCGGGATGAAGGCAGGGAAGGGCTATAGTGACAAGGCAGGAATGCAACTCTAGGCAATAGAGAGGCTCTAGCTCCCCACTAGGTGGTGGGGCAAGAAGAGCCACAAATGGCCTCCCATGGGGGGTAACTCAGGGTGCTTGTGGGTGCTTTGCGCCAGCCTTCCCCAAGGAAAAGGGCACAGGTAAGGCTGATCACAAAATGGAAATACATTCCTGTGAAATATATGCTGCTTTTCTACTAGCAGAACACGTTCCTCAAGTGGGGTGACACACTGCCAGTTTCCTTAACATTCCCCACCTTTCAGTTGCTTAGAAGGACCATGTAATCTGTAACAAGTCTTGCGCAGGCTGTGGGGAACAGTCGGCGTGTGGCATTTATTTAGTTATTGTAAGGGATGGCAGAGAATTTAAGGTTTGCTGGTAACAATTCACCATGCCTGAATGCCTGGAAAGATATCCAGCCCAACTTCCCGTTCAGAAGTCTGGAAAATGCAGTCCAAGAGCCCTGCCCTGCACTCAGCTGGGAAAGCCCTCGGAGTGAGACTGCATCACAAGGGCTTTGAGCTGCAGTTCTTCGGGCTGCTCAGTGAAACACAAACTCCTGAAGCCCTCCAGCATTCAACAAAAATATCCCACATAAATGCCCTACATAGGCACTGTCTCCTGCACCAGCTCTCTTGACCTCACTGCTGCTGCAGAACTTGACTGACTTGGGTAGATGCGTGTGGGAAAAGAAAAGCCAAAGAAGGTGGTCTCTCCTCTTTCTTTTCCTTTTTCTTCTTTCTTTCTCATTTTCCCTTTTCCTTTTCCTATTCCTTTTCCTTTGCTTTTCCTTTTCCTTCTCCTTCTTCTCCTTCTCCTTCTCCTTCTTTCTCCTTCTCCTTCTCCTTCTTTCTCCTTCTCCTTCTCCTTCTCCTTCTCCTTCTCCTTCGCCTTCTCCTTCTCCTTCTCCTTCTCCTTTTCTTTCTCCTTCTACTTTTACTCTTCCTTCTCCTTCTCCTTCTCCTTTTTCCTTCTCCTTACTTCTCCTTCTACTTCTACTTTTACTTTTCCTTTTTCTTTTTCCCCTTCACCTTCTTCCTTCTCCTCCTCCTACTTTTTCCCTAACACGCCTAAAAGAGCTTTGGTGTAAGGTTGGGAAATCCTGTGGCTGACCAGATGATGGACCCTAGGGCTGAATTTAAGGTGGATGCTATGGATGACCTTGATGGTGGATCCTATGGATGAGCTGATGGGTATGCTTCTGAAAGCAACTATATGTGTTCAGTGTGCAGGAGGATGGCTGCATTGTCCAGCCAGCCCCAGTAAACATCTGCAGAAGGGAGTCTACAGAATGGAATACGTCTTCCTCCAGCTCTGTTCTCTCGTCCTTGGGTTTGCACAAGCACAGGTGGGATGATGCCTGGAAGGTGCCCAGCCGGAGCCAGGGTGATGCCTCCTGCCGTGGCCAGCCCCATGCTCAGAGTACATATTCCACTGGCAGCTAGGCAGGCCCCAGCCTCTGGGCAGCTCCAGACTGGCACAGCCATTTGTCACCACTGGAAAAGATTTATTGCTTATTTTTCAGAGATGTCACTGCATAGTCCCAGAAATAAAAGGAGTGGAATTTCAGCAAATCTGCTGGCCAGAAAAACACCCCTAAAAAAACCCAAACCCCTGTGCTAAACAATTCTTAAAACTAGCTGGTTGCTTTGGTAGGATTCTTGAAGGACTTTTGGGCCTGCCTGAGAAGTCCATTTTACAGCTCGAAGGAGATGTTCCCCTTGTCTGGGTCTTCAGGCTCCTTGAGCAACCACTTGGCAGTTCCCATATGTGATGTGGCCCTGTGAAAATGTTTTGAGAAGCAGCAGCAAGACAGACTTCATTTTTCTAACCCCAAAAATACATGGAAAGAAATTATTGTTATGATCAAACTGGCAGGGGATGGCAATTCCGCTTCTTGACAATTTCAAGAGCTTGAAATTGATTGTTTTTTTCTGCTGGAAACAAAATCTGACCTCCTAGAAGGCCTTACTGAATGGCACAGTGTTGAAACATCCATTTCCAAATCAAAAAAATTGGGGCTTTGATTTGAGAGCATCTGCCTTCCTCTCTCTCTTCAGAGGTGACTGCAGAGTCCTTGACCTAACCTATTGAAAACAGCACTGAAATCAATGTGCCTTCAGCAGAGTGCTCACTTCTCTTGAAATCCTGTGTTTAGACAAAAATAGACTTGATCAAGAAATGCTCCCATCAGTTTATCTGCTCCTCCAGCCCTGCTGAAGCAACTGACAGACTACAGTGCAACAAGGATGCAACATCCCATTCTAACAGATGAAGGGATGATTTTGATTTCCTTGTGCTAGGGCAGGCAGGCAGGACAGGTCTCTGCCCCATGGGGCTTACTATGAGCACGGACATGGGCCTGCATCAGCATGCACAAGTGCTGCTGTCCATGTCCACCTGCTGACAGCACTTCATGCTCCCCAAGGAACTGGCTGTGATAAAGAACAGCCGTGAGCAAAACAGGACTCTTGGGGCCTGTGATGCTGAATGGCACTTGCTCCTTCACCTCATCAGAGGATGCGGCACAAGCAAGTCAGGGCGATGGCTCAGGCAGGGTGGGTGGATGGTGCAAAGCTGCTGATGCTGATGGGGATGGATGGGTCATGAAAGGGACCTGCACTATAAGGAACAGGCACCCCAGCAGCCCAATCACCAGGAGGGGAGGCAAGTGCGAAGGAGGGATGGGTAATTCCTCCCGTTCTCATATCCCCAAGGAGGAGTGCATGTGGAGGCACACGGGCCTGGCCATACTGGGGCAGGCAGTCCTGCTCCTTGAGCTGCAGGAGAAGGGAAGCGAGTGTTTGGGATTGTTTGGTGCAGAAAGGAACGAGCTAAAGACAATGTCAAGCTCTGTAAATATTTATCAGATGAATAAGAGCAGGGGTTTGAGGCGTTAGACAGCTGAGAAATGGCTGTTTTAATAATTCTCCTGATAAATTAAAACTTGGGGGGGGGGGGGGAGCGGGTCAGGGGAGGGAAAGAGTTGTTTAGAGATTCGGGCCTTGAGAATCCATCCCAGGCTGCGATGGTGCTGCAGCCAGCAAGCCTAGGCTTTTGCCCTTGGGGACAAGGATGAGAAGCAAAGTGCTTCTTGCCTACTGAGATGCCAGGGCATCCCTGCAGGAGCTGGGCACCAGGCAAACACAGATCCTCTGCTGTTTCCCATGGCCACAGTGTGCACAAGGGCTGATTTCAGGTAGGACACATGAGAGGCAGGGGCAGAGCAGCTCCTTGGCAGGGCAGGGCTGCTCAGTAGAAGCCATCAGAGAAATGGCAGGACAAGAGCAGAAGCATGAGCTGACTGGAGACACAGACCAGTTTTGCTGATCCCACTCCTCCCTTCACTGCTTTTCTTCAGACTTAGGGGTGCATAAGGAAAAAAAGACCTAATCCTCATTGTTTAAACCTAAAATTCATCCTGCAGTCAAGCACAGTGACTTGTTGCAAGGAGGTCTCTGGTTCTGTCACTCCAGATACTCATCTCTTCCCATTTCCTATCTAAAGCTCTGTGCTGAAAGAATGCTGGATCAGACTAGCCCCTGCCTCACAATCCTTCCTCTGCATCTACCTGAAGCAGTATCGAGGCAGGACATGGGTTTGACTCACTGCTTTTGGTGAGGCACAATCAGCTTCCGTCAGTGAATACCCTAAATTGTAGTGCCGGGGCTTTGCAGGTGAAGGGGAGGGGGAAGCTAAACTTCAAGTAGTTTGCTTTCAAATGTGTTTGCAAGTTTGGAGCCTGCACGTAGGGTTGATTAATTACTGAGGATCTCGGAAGGGTTGGGGATTTTTAAATAGTGTTATTTTAAACAAAACTTTGCAGTTCCCCTTTAAAGGAGACATCTGGGCTCAATGTGGCAGGCAGGGAAGAGGCAGCAGGAGCAGAGATGATCACAAGGAGAAGTATGCACAGGAAAAACACTGTCACTATGGGGAACTGAAGAGGCAGCTCTCCTCTTTGCCAAGGCAGCATCTGTTTGCAGGTCTCAGACCTGGCACTGGGCATGCCCACCTCCTGGCCCGCTGCTCCTCTGGGCTCCTTTAGCCAGGGATCTTGCCTCCTGCTCTGCTTCTCTGTGGCTTCCAGATGATAAATGCTTCAGAGATAAAATCCCCCAATGGTGCTTATGAATTGTTGTGCTGTGTGTTCACCAGGAACATTCGTATTGCTGCCAAGTAGGCAAACAGGAGAAAAATATGGGGGAGATTAACTTTTCTGTCTTATCCCCTAAAGCATCCTCCAACTCCCTGGAGCTGTGAAGAAATACCTCATCTGTGCAGGCTGCCCCATCAGTGTTCTTTATGGGATCTCTCAGGCCTTTCCTGCAGCATCTTGTAGCAGGCATGAGGAGGGACAGGAGTTTAGACTAAGTGAGGCTCTGCTCTGGCCCTTTATGGCAGCTATTTGGCTCCTACATTACCTGGGCTTCAAGGCAAGTTGTAGCACAGCTGAGACAAAGGAATAAAGCAAGGCTTTTGTTGCTTATTTGTCTTTCAATGCTCTGCCACATTCACCTTTCAGGAAATTTCCATCTGCCTCCAAGTGGGCACTTCTTTCCTGGGCTCTGCACACCAGCTCCACATGGTTTCGTTTTCCTCATCAGCGATAATAAATCTGTTAGTGAAAGCGTCTGCTGGAGGTGTCTGCTCTCTGATAGAAAAGCCTCCATCGCCTGCACAGGATGTCCATGTCAACAGCTTACAAATCCTGCTCCTGCTCAGGATCGGGAGGCGAGGGGCTGGGCTCGGGGGCCCCTGGATGGGGCTGCCTTCCCTGCTGGGATGCCTGGTCAGATGCATCTGCAGAGGGTTCCCTTCAGGGGGGGGAAAATCTCCTCAAATTCACTTTGTTAACACCCTTCGGGTGGTGGAGGGGGGGAACTCCCCCAATTATCTCCTTAACATCCTGATACAAACTGCCCAGGCTGCCCGGAGCTTCACTGAGGGCTGGCGTTGCTCCGAGCTGGGGAATGGGGGCATGCTCTCATTTGGGTACCACAGAAACAAGCAGGAACCCGTACCCAGAACCACAGCTGAAAGTTTTCTTGAGAGCTAAAGCCAATTGCCTAACTGTGCATCACCAGCTGCAAGGTCTCCGAAGCCTCCCCTAAACTGGGGCCTTGGGAAGCAGGAAACATTGCCAGGTCCTACTCACTTCAGCTAACTTCTCAGCTCCAACGGTGAGAAACGTGTATTTTCAGTTAATTGAAAGCTGAGAATAACCCATGACCCCATGGCTCTGGGAGATGGCACTTTAACAAAGCTGATAAATAAAAGCTGTCTGATAAAAATCACTTATTTTAAATGCAACACAATGGTTTTCCCTCCCTCCCTGTGGCCCCCAGGCCTAGGTGTAGCCTGAGAGTGCCTGAGGGCACAGATAGGTAATGAAACAAGTAGGTTTGTTGGGTTTTCCTCCAGCACAAATTGCCTGAGATTTGCTCTGAGGCTGGCAGGTGCTCTGAACTGAGGCTCTGCCTTTACAAAAGATTCCCTGGGATTGAAGAAAACATTGTTATGCTTTATTCATATAGATCTTGTTGATATTTCATGAAAATTATTTTGGCTGTACTCATGCTTAAGCCTGGAAGTACTGACACATGAGGGTAAGTGCTTTTCTCATTCCAGGAAAAGACTGGAAATCTTTAGCTTGCCAACCTCCTCTCTGCGCTCCCTTATCCCCAGCCTCTGCCAAAGGCAGTGCAAGGGTTTGCCAGCCTGGAATTGCATTTTCCACATCAGCATCTCCAGCCCAGCAGGGCTTTGAATAGGCAGAAAGGAGGACCCTCCCATCCTGGTTATGGGGGTCCATGGCTGAAGTGCCCCACGTAAATACCAGCTCTGTGGGTGCACTGCCTTGAGGTGCAGGATGCTGACAACCCAACAGCAATGCGATGGATCTCCATGGGAGCAGGGCACAGGTTCCTTTTAGCTACAGATTGAGCCCCGAGCTCAGTGATGCACAGCTCTGACTGCCTTCATCCCCTTCTCCTCTTCGTCCTTTTCTTCTTCCCAACCAATGCTTTTTTTTTTTTTTTCTCCAGGCTCTCCCAGCTGTCCCCTTTTCCAAATCTACACTCTTTACAACTGAACTTCTGAGATGCTCACCAAGAGCTGCTTTACAAACCAGCCTGTGGCATTATCCTTCCCTCTTTCTGGGTTTTTATCCATCTTGTATTACCAGGGAGCTCTTCTGGGGAAAGGAGCTATTTTTATTTCACTTATACCAACCTGAGAGCATTTATGCTGGCATGAAAGAAATTCCATGTGGAAGATGATTAATGTGGCAAAAGAGCTGTGCCAGGAACTGTACACACACACCAAAGGAATAAGGCCATTGCCCCGAAGACATCTCAGAGTAGGAAAATGTTCACTGACAAGAAAAACCCTCATCAGCAGTTTATAAAGGCATTTGTCCTGCTTTGTGGTGAAGGGAAGAAGCAATCTTGCAAGGAGCTATTTTAACCATCCTATCAGATGCACAGGATCACAGCTATATTCAGCAGCCCAGATCCATATATTTGAGCCCAGGTTGGTGAGGATGAGCAGAGTGGTTGTTCATGGAGACAATAGGTCTTGCTGTCCACGTCCCCAGTGCCACCCCAGTGGAAAGATAAGCAGCAGATAGGAGAAGGTGTTTTCTAAAAGCACAAATCAGTGCTTATCATTATGAAAAGGAAAGACTGATATCAGGAAGGGTGATGATAACAAAAAAACCCCACTAGTCTAAACTTATTATTTGTATGTATAGTCCAAGATGAAAAAAAGAAAAAGACCCAAACACAGTCTTTGTTGATTTCTTTTCCTTTGTAGAAACTGATTCCTCTGATATTCTCTCTTAGATTTTCCCAGGCACCCTGCTGAGGTTTTGATGTTCAAATTGCATCGAGAATATTGAGCATGAAATCTAAACATTACTTCTGGTGACAGCTAATGGAGTCACAGAGTGAGGGATAACAGGGGGCACGAAGGGAACCCGTATACCCCAGGGAGAGCAGCAGCACCTGCACAAAGAAGAGTAGCATGGGGACCAGGGAGACACAGAACTGTGGGCACATTTGGGGGATCACAGCATCAACCAGATCCACATTTGGAATGATCTTTGAGGTTGTCTTTTTTCATGTTATTAGGGTTGCAAACATCAGAGACTCAAGTCCTGGGCGCTTCTAAGAGCTGAGGCAAGAGGGCTGCTGGGGGAGAATAGTTTTGGAGAGTGTTTCTGGGCTGTGGAAAGAATATCCCCAAAATCTAAGAGCCCATCAGAAACCTGAGCACCTTCTCAGCAGTGGTGGCTTCTCAGAGCACAACTTCTCCAACAACATTCTCCAAACACATACGTTCAAAGCAGAATTACATGAAATCAAGTGCTATGATACATGTGAATCTTCTCGTAGGGTGAAGATGAGGGAGCATGTGTAGAGTTTTGCTTAATCAGCTGCTGGAAGGCTCCGAGATATGAGGGAGAAGGCAAGACCCTATGTGAGACAAGGCAGTGCTGTAATGCACACTGCTGTATGGGAGGCAGCAATTTTCTGGGTTATCTGTTGGGGTGGATGGGAAACTCAGAGGCAGAAGGAATGAGGCAGCTCCAGGGACACTGCTGTGGGAATGGGACTGAGTGGATGCTCAGTCCCCTGAACCAGTTCCCTGAGCTCTTCCTCTCCAAATTCCTGCTCTTTGCACCAGTTGACATTGAAGGAAAGCAGGAACTTGTCAGGAAGGAGATGCCTGCTTAATAAGGTGAGCATCAATGAGAGTTGAAAGGTTTCTGATTAATCAATAACTTAAATTACTGCTCATTTAATCTCCGCAATTCTTGTCAGTCTGTAATGGCAGCCATCAACTGATTCTTCTGGGTACTGTACCTGGGGCTCTTCCTCATGGTTCTCAGTAACACACTTGCTATCTTCTGTTGCCTGTCTTGTGTGCACTCATTTAGCCATGCCTGGCCTCTTCAGTGGCACTTCTGAAAATACATTTCCCCATCAGGAACCTCACAGCTAATCAAGACTGGGATTTGGGTCTGACTCCTGGAACATGCTGATAAATGGCACTTTCAGATGTGTCAATTATCCCCCCAAGTCATTACCTCACCTCATCACCGTGCTCACTACTGGGTTCCTTCACTCCAGGGTGCTGGGATGGGTTTTCCCACCAGGACCCTGGTCCCAGCTTTTCTCCTCTCCAGATTTTCCAAAACCTACTGCCTGTAACTGCACCTTGTGGCAGCGCTTCTTCCTTTGCATATTTCATTCCTGTTCAAATTACTCTTCTCAAATGCTTTAAAGCTCCAAAGTTTGCTCCTTCAAAGAACTTGAAGCTTTCTTCTCAGAGATTAATTATAGCTTCAAACACCTGCAGTAACTTTCTTCAATTACTGTATTCCTGCTCAGTAACTTCTTTAGGATTGAAAGTTCCCCTGCCTTTTGCTTGCATTGAGCTACGCCCTCACTCCACTGTCAGTTGCAGCTGAAAGCATCATAAAGTCAGGTTAATCTGATTAAAAACCTACACTGTGAAGAGAAGGGGTATTTCTTGTCTCACAAGGATCCTAGCCTGTGTATGAAAGGGTTATTCTCCTGCAATCTCAAAGTGGATCTGAAAGTCAAACGCTTTATTCCTGTTCACACATCACTTAAGTGCCAAATTTTGCTCTTCATCTCATAAGTCATAGCCTCCTTGGGCCAGGCAGGATTGTGGCAGGAGGTAAATGGTTCAAGAATGTGAAAGTCAATCTGGGGGCTTCTGCACTAGAAACTGATAGGGAAAGATGCACAACACATTAGCATCATGGCACAATCTCCTCCAGATGCTCTTCAGGGAAGAGTTGGCGTTTATATTTATTACAAAAGAGGATGCCACTGATCTATCTGAGGCACAGCTTCACTGAGTTAGAAATCCCCCTTGTTACATGATCCTTTATAGGTATCATTGCATGCATCATTCAGAGTTGTTCCTCCAGCTGACTGCAAGTCCCACAGCATCCAGCTCCACACTGAGCCAGAAAAGAGGTTTGAAAATTCAACTTTTCCCAAACCAGCTGTTTGTTTCCCCAGTAACAGAAGTAACTGCCAGTCTCTGTCCCAGGGAGGGAAGCAGGGGATGAAGTGAACCTACAAAGCTGGGCCCATGTCTGCCCATCCTCGCTCCATGGAGAGAGACCCTGCCTGTCACAGGGAGGCTTCCCAGGCACAGTTGAAGCATGTGGTGCCCAGAGGAAGGATCTGCTTCAAAGCAAAGCAATCTGGCAAGAGGTGGAAAAGAGGATGAAGGCGACTGCTTGTGATAATGAAATCCCCATTTCATAGAGACCTGGGGTGTGCAGAAACCAAGAGGGCCACACATGTGAGTCAAAGTCTTCTCCCCATAAGGCCAGGGCTCCAGACAAAATCCCATGGGAAGATGGACGGAGCCCAGAGCACACCCTCACCTGGAGCCCACTCCCTGCTTTGGTGACTTCTTGCTTTCACAGGAGTGAAACTGAAGTGCACAACGTTTTTCTTCCTCATCCAAGCACTGAAGGAGACCTACAATTAATTGAATGGCATTTGCACAAATAATAAGATAACAACATTGACTAACAAACCCCTTGCTTCTCTCCCTCTTTTTTTCCTTTCTGCAAAGTTAATACATTATTCAGTGAACTTTCCCCAGAGGATGAACCATTGAGTCATCTGGGTTGGATTGTTTGGGCTGTGTGGCCCAGCACATGATTTGTGCTGTAAAGATGGACCCCCAAGCTGTTTCTAGTGGAGGGAGGATGAAATTTATATCATCCCAATGAACTGATGCTCTTATCTTCGTTGTCTGCTCAGCATCTAATGAACTAATGAAATATGCAACAATTCAGCCATAGAACAGACCTCATTTTAAATTAGCACTAATTAGAGATAATTATCTTGGCTGGTTTGACGTTTCTGTGTAATGAGCCTGGGTTTTCTTTTGTTAAGAATTGGTGTGGTCAAATATATGAAACGGCACTCTGAATTTCCACAAGTGCCTTTTGTTCCTGATTTATTCTCCAAGAGGATCTCTCTCCCTTTCAATGCTGTTTCACTTGGCTGTCTTATTGATGCCCCTTCTTGATGGTGGGGAGGAATGCACTCTGCTTTATCTGTCTGTCTCTCTTGCTGCTGCCCCTGAATGCCCCATCAACATGTCCCTGTGCTGCTGCTGCTCTCTGTATGGTTAATGTGTCATGGTGTTATCACTGTATCTCCAAGTGAGGCTTTCTAAAGCACCAGAAATTGTAGTATCAAAGCAATCAATCACACGCTTCCTATTTTGGCTGGGGTGGAGTTAATTTTCGTCATAGTAGCCAGTATGGGACTGTGTCTTGGGGTTGTGCTGAAAACAGCATGGATGTTACCATAGACCAAGGCACCCTTTCCTCCCACTCTACACTCTCACAACCAGGGGAGCTATAGGGAACACAAGGCAGGACAGCCCAGCATCACAGGGCCACCTAGTCAGCCCCAGGCTGCTGCCTGCTTCCTGCCAAATAATTCTGTCAGCGCCTGTTTTACGGGCTCAAAATGGGAGAGAGTGAAAGGTGCTCTTTGCATTTCATTAGCGGTGAATAGGTATGAGTCGTTTTACAGCTCACCTCTATTCCCCGCTAATGAGACCGCGCATCCCCTCCCCAGATCCCCCATTCCCCACAGCCCAGCCACGGGCGGTATGTTCCCCTCCCCGTCGTGGCACTGGAAGAGCAGCAAACACCATGCTCTTCCCGTTTGTTTAATTGGAGTGATGGCACAGGGTCCCTTGGCACCTGACGGCGGTCGGCAGTGGCAGGCAGCCAAGGTAATTACGGCTGAGCGGTCCTCTCTGAGTCCCCAGAGAGTCTTTACAAATCATCGGGAAACGGCTATAGTTCAAGAGAGCGTGGTCTTACGGGAGCTCATGTAATTACTGAGATGTTTAAGCCCTCTTTGGCGGTGCTTGGTCATGCTTCCCCTCATTGCCATGTCGATAGGGAAGGATGGCAGGCAGTGGGCAGCAACAGCTCCCTACTCATGCTCTGCCTGTACTGGAATGGCACAACCCATTCACCACCAGTGCTCCAGCTCAGACTGGGGCAAGAGCTGCAGCAGGGCAGCCCGGGAGTACTTTGGGCCAGGAGGGAGTGGAGAGGAGGTGGCTTGAGCATGGGACTCAGCCAATCACCACCTCACACCCCGCCAGCGCAGCAATACCTCCTGCTTTATTAACAACAATTATTTCCTTTTCCCATTTATTATGATTAACACTTGGAGGTTGTGCTGGATCAAGTATTGGCTTCTGAGAAACATTTTTATAAATACGTGACTGTGTGTCACTGCACATATATAGGAAGAGATCTTTCTGCACGCACACACACTTTCCAGACTTACTTTCCAGCCCAGAATGAGCTCAAAAGAGAACCAGTAGTCAGGGACACAACACAGCTAAATTGTGGCCAGTTTGAAGATCACAAAGCCAAGGGACTGGTTTCTCCTCTGTTAAAAAGGAGCCAGTGGAGATTCTGGTAATTTATATCCACTCGCCCTTCCTCTTGTGTTAGCTTGGCCCTGGGGTCCCCAAGGCACAAAACCATCTCATAAATTCCTAAAGCTGACAGAGGGCTGTTTGACTTTGCTGGATCCTGTAGAAACTAAATGTGCCATCTAAGGTAGTACTGCATGCCCCGTGGCTGCAGAAAAGTGATCTTGGCTGGGTTTCCATTAAACCAGTCAGCAAGCAAGAGTGAGTGATCCGGGGCCATCCAGAGACAGCTGCAGGGTACTGGGAAGCAGCCGGGTCTCTGCAGGGCAGGTCTGCAAGTGCTTGTAAAAAGAAGAGGATTTTGCAGCCTCTTACACTGCACAAACCAAGGGGGAGGCTGCAGAACCCCAGGGACAGAGGGAGAGTTAAATACTGCTGGCACAAACCTGCCCAAGTCACCTCAGCTGATGATACTAGAAGGGATGTACCTCAACAGCTAAAGTGAAGCACTTGGCTCAAAATCAGGTTGCTAAAACCTGATGGGGCCAATATGGCGACAACTCAGGCAATGAAACCTGCTGGGAATGGGACACCTCTTCCGGAGCTTGAGTTTTACATTTCTGCAAGGATACAAAGAGTGATTCTTTTCCACAAACACGTTCTCCTTCGGTCTTTTTGGTCACTGCCTGCTCCTCCATGCCCAAGCAGCCTCTTGCTGCAGCTGGCTGGGCAGATCCAGGCTCTAGGAGCCACCTGCCTGCTTTTCCTTCCTCTGATCAAAGCTACAAGTGTCACCTGCAGCTGTAACCAGTAGTAAATTGGAGCTGGCTTGTATACAGAGCGGCTGTCTTGTACCGGCAGACACTACTGCTGCAGTCAGCTTCTACGGGCCTCTTGTCAGGATTTGCATTTCAGAAGGAGCTTGCAGCCTGGTGTGATGTTGCAAATCTCCACTTGTCACATTTGCATCCAGCTCACTGCAAGAAGCATCATCCCCATCCCTCCTGCCTGGTGGGCTTGGCTGTGTTGGCCTGCTCTCTTTGTGCCATGCTGGTGCCTCACTGCTTCCTCACCTAATTTCATGGCTCTATGTCATTGAGCAACAAGGGAGGTAAAAGTGACCCCTCCATGGCTTCATGAAAACTTGTAGTTTAATCGCTGGGTCCATCTTTGATAGCAGGCAATAGGAACTGAATGTGACAGAGCACCTCCATGACAGCATATTCATCTCAGTGCCTGCAGGTACCATTTTAAGGTTGGCAAAGCAGTAACTGATGCTGAGCAATGAAAATCCATCCCAGAGTTTTACTGATGGAAAACAACCAAAGCACAAACTTGGGATGTTTCACCTTGTCCTATTTCCTTTTCTGCAAAGGAAGGTTTCTAGAGGCTTTAATGCTCCCAGAAAAGGTCCCTCACACCTGCCCCAGCAGCTTCTTCCCCAGGCAGGACCATCCCACCCAGCACTGGTCTTCAACCCTTGCAGCATCTATGGCACCAGGGCCACAGCTGCAAAGCACAGGTCCAAGGATCCCTCACTCTTCATTAAGGTATTGTAAACAAGCCTGCACTTCAGAGAAGAAAAATTGGCAGGTCTCCTGCTTTTAGTAAGCAAGCCAGCAGCTCCCCACATCCCCCACCACACATGCTCCTTGCTGCATCCATCTTCCCTGATTGCTTGGCACATTTTCTCCTAACCAAGGGGCGATTTGATTTTGTGGAAGGAGAGGGAACCGTTTTCTTAGGTGATTGTACCTCAAATAGAAATCTCCTCTTTGAGCTGGGCCATCCACAAGAATAATCTTACTGCCGCAGCCCTGCCTCGAGCAGCACAGCAATGCTATCCAGCAATTTCCTTTGGCATCAAGTTGAAAGCGGGCACGTCACCCAGAGTTAACAACATCACAGCAGCATGGTTATTCACCTCTCGCAGGGCGATAGGAAGTGGAATTGATTGCAAGAGATCAGACACCGAGACTCTCATTAACTTCTGCTAACACCTGAGCGGCTGACAGACACTTGCCTTTTTGGATTATCTTCTGCACATTTCCAGACGGTGACCCCGAGTCCTTTCCAGACCCTGTTTACTTAATAACACGCAGTGTTACCTGTGTGGCAGCTCAAACCCATCTGCACCAGGCTCCCGTCACAGCACCCAGCCCCTGGAGCACATCTGAACAGCATTGCAGAACAGCAGATCCATTCCATAGCACCGGGAAGAGGATGCTCTCCCCCCACCCTCAGGAACCATTTCCCTCTGTGCAGCTAGAAAAGCAGAGGCAACCCAAACCCAGATGTTCTGATAATGATGTCAGGCTGAATTTGCACACAGCTGGTGGATGATCTCCGAGGCATGACCTTTCTGGACATGCTGGAAGTATTACTGAAGTAATGGGTAAAACACCCACAGACACCAACAGAAACCAACACCTGCAGACAGCTGCGCCTTCTGCATGACCACCCTGCTGCAGGGGTACTACTGATGATACATATCCAAGCAGAAGGGTGCTGAGGATGTGTATCGCCAGGCTTCCACCCAGGTTCCCACTTACGGGCCCGAGCCCCACAGCAACTTACAGGGTCCAAAAACACAGGTTTCCCTGTCCAGGTCCTTCCTGGGTGGCTGTGAGCTGGCGCATCCTTTTAAGCCCACCCCACAGCTGCAAGGCCAGAGCTCAGGGCTATGACACTCAAATGAGAGGGAGCATTAGGGCATGGGGAAGGCATCGCAAGCAGAGCGGGACGTGGGAGCACAGGCTTGGTGCGCACAGGCCACGGCTGTGTGTGCAGGGAAGAGCCCCCCACTTCAGCTCCAACACATGGCCAATACGAAAGGCTATTTCTAGCTTTGCTGCACAGCTCCCTCCTGCCTCACCTCTAAGAGCCACAACACAACCTTTGGGGAACCTGGCAGGTGCTCTTTCATCTTGCCCACTGTCAGCACTGCTGACAAGAAGCTTTTACTTCAAACCCCTTTGTCTTGTCTTTTGTTCTGGTAGGGTTTGATATCCCTCTCCACACTGTCACAGCTGCTCCAGGTTCCTCCCCACCTGCCCAGTCACAGGCCCTGTTAAGAGGAGGAGAAGCAGCAGCAGGTTAACCTCATTAAGAAGAGCAGCAGCAGGTTAACATCGTTAAGAGCCTCACACCTCCCTCCCCTCTGCAGTTATTCTGAAGCCAGGCTATGATTACAGGACACCCTTGAAAGGTGAATTAATACAGCTCTAAGAAGAGGTAGATGCTCTGTGCATCCCTCTGAGCATGAATCTTCCAAAGATGCTGGTGCTGAAGACAGAGTGCCCCTACCCTGGTGATGATTCACCCATCCATCCTCCCTCTGACTGTACCAGAGGGATCAGCCAAGAAACAGAATTGCCCCACTTTTGTCATTTTTTTCCCCCTTTTGATCTCCCCCCCCCCCCGCCCCGCCATGTTGCTGTTACTAACTCAGCAAAGGAACAAGCTTCCCTGGGGAGCTGCATCCTCCTGCCCACAAGGAAAAGCAAAACCACAGTGCAATACTTTGCGGGCAGTGGCAAATCCACCGTGTTGCCTGGGTTCCTGGGGAGGACAGGGAGCAGCTCAGGGAGCAAGGAGATGAAGCTGCAGCAGCCAGTGCCATGCCTGCCTGCATTAGCAGCTCTGTGGGTCAGGAGTGGGGAAGGCTGGAACAGGAAGAAAGCAAGAAAAGAAGGTGCTGAATCATAAGAGGACAATGGGTTTTCATTAGCCTAACGTAGAGATGCTTGCTTTTAAGAAAAAAAAAAAAAGGCATCAAATTAGTATCTTTCAAACAACAGCAGAGAGGAGACATCTTGTTCACAACATCTGTCTCAGATCGTCCTGCTAATTTCAAGTTACTACAAACTCCTTTAATTCCCTGCCAGAGCTTTCAATTCATGTTTTTTTTTTGTTTTTTTTTTTTTTTTAACCACAGGCTAGCCAGCTCCACAGCCTTGAATTAAACATGCAAGTGAGCAATGAGAACAGAAATGTCATAAAAGGAAGGTCAGGCTGTTTTCACAATGTACAAAACTACTGCCCAGCACGAAGGCAGATGGGGAGACAGTAGCCTTGGTGGAAGCCTTGCCAGAGCCACCCAAGCCCTGTGGCATGGGACAACAGGACACAGGAGTACATGTGGAATAAGTGGTGAAAAGCCCACCTCCTCTATCTTCCCCATCATGGCATCTGCTTGGCACACTGGGGGGGAAAGAGCTCCAGTGCAACACAGCTCAGGATCAGAGATCATAGAATCATTTGGGTTAGAAGGGACCTTTAAGGGTCATCTTCAACTATATCAGATTGTTCAGAACCACAACTAACCCAGCCATGAATATCTTCAGGGATGACACATCCACCTGGGCAACCTATTCCCATATTTAACCACCCTCATGCACTGGTCCTGCACAGGACAGCATAACCAAATGATCCCAGCCTTCTTCTCTCCTGCAACCACTGCATCTGCCTGGGTCTCCCTTTTCCCAGAGACCCAATTTGCACCCACTCACCCATTAATAGTCCCAGCTGGTCCCAGTCATGTCTCAGCAGGAAGGTTTAATTTCCTAATTGGCAAATCCCTATGGAAAAGCATTTAGAAAGACACTGGTGTTCTCAGGGGGTTTCTTCCCATGAAGGGAGTTGGAACTAGATGAGGGGGTTGGAACTAGATGATCTCAAAGTCCTTTCCAACCCTATTTATTCTATGAAAGGGTTCATGAAGGTGCATGTCCTGGCAGTTGCTGAGCTACCTGTGCAGTGGGGATCAGGTTGTCTGCACCCCTGCCAGTGGGGCTTGTACTCAGCAGGACCCAGATCCCTGGGGACAGGGCATCTGTGGGCTGGTGTTAAGGGCTTTGAAGGGGATGAGCAACAATGGGTGGGGAAAATATGATCCTAGTTTTACCCACAGGTAGCAAAGAGTTGCAGTGATGCCAAAGACAGTGGTGAGGGGGAGAGGAACTGAGGTCAGGTGGAGTCTGGTGGAGTTTTGGTCCAGACATTCTCCAAGTCCATGATAGTGGCTGAAAAAGGGCACAAAATGGGGAAATTACCAACCTTTGGCAGCAAATGCACCTGCAGAAGCATTCCCCCAGTCTCTGTACTTTCTCACTTGTCTGGCAGCAGAAGCAAAAGCTGGAAAATACGGGGGGACTCAAATCTCCTGTAAATCAGTATCATTGAATTGAGTAAATTTACACTGATTTATGCCTGTGGAAGATCTGTCCAGAGAGGAAAAGATGTGTTTTCTGTTTCTGGACAGGAACAAATTGAAGAAAAGCAGGGGTGGAACAACCAGTTCTCTGAAGATCCCCTTCCTCATGCTCCCCATCATGCTCCAGATGCGCAGCCACACAGAATTGCTCCCCGTGGAAGCAGCAGCTCAGGTCCTGCAAGCAGACAGCATCCTTCCCTCCACAGACCCCATGTCCCTTCTTATATATGGGATCTGAGGCTTATATAAATATGTGACTATGTAAATAAATACAAAGTGTGGAGCTAGGGAGGCAGGTTAATGGCTGGGGAAGCAGGGCTTGACCTTGGTGACATTTCAAATTAGTTCTGCTGCACTGGGATGGTGCTTTGAAGGGATTTGCGCTTGGGCTGGATATGGAAAGATATGTTAAAATTCGTCATGTGAAAAGGGTCTTTGGAGCTTCCTTCCCCCTGGGGAGAGACCTCTACCTCCTCCAGCATCCTAGAGGGAGTGCCAAAGCCCAGGAGATGCTGGGGAAGGTAGCAGTTCTTTGGTAAGCATGAAGCAGCTCAGTGGTGGGCATGAACGTTGCTCTTACCCTGGCATAGCTCCCAGGGATGTGGGGACAGGCAGGCAGGGAGCAGGCATGGAGCATTGTTCCCAGGACATCAGCCCTATGGTGGCCACCAAGCTGGCACAGTTGGATCCTCCCCTGCTTTGGGTGAGTAACTCAGGCATTTGGGGCAAGTGTGTAATGTATCTACACATGTATGTTATATAAAGATAAATTTGCCTGCATGTGTAATATATAGACATGTGCATGCACAGAGATAAAATTCATTAGAAGTGGGCAGAGAATATATTACTAGAGCTTAATACGTGCACTGAAAGGCAAGTAGATTGCATAAAAGAATGTGCTACAAGAACAAAAGGGGTCATTTGTAAAGGTCTAATTCGGCCCTCTTGTTAGAGTTTGTCATGATACAGGTTTTAATTACCCTAACCCAAGCTGGACTTCCCACAGGGTCACACCTCTGACAAGGGAGCAGCCTTCTGCCATGGCAGTCTTCAACTTTCAAACATGAGGTATATTAAGGGTTTCCTACTCTCTCTGGGGAATGGCTGGAATTTTCCTATGGAAGTTCAGCCCCGAGCAAGCAATGTACCTGGGGAGTTTCAGCTGGTCCAGCTCCCTTGCTCCCTGGCTGGATGCTAAGGTGATGAGGACCCGTATGAGAGGAATGGCCACTGCCTCTGTCTGAGAAAGCTAAGCATGGCCATCTCCTCAGAGCCTGGCCCTTATAGGCACCTGCCGTGCTAAGGAGGATGCTGTAATGAGCATGAAGCCAGATGACATCACTGTGATCACCCATGGAGTGCTGTTCGCAGGCAAATGAACCTGTTTATAACAGCCTCACACTGTCCATTGCCAGCTCTCCCTGCTCCCCTTCAGACCTTCCCTTCCTTGAGCCTGGACTTATTTGTTTTCCTTCTTCACTAAGACGCTCTCACCAGGGCCTGGTGAATGGAGAAACATTGGCAGGGCTTGTTTCTCTGGCATCATCCTAATGCAGAGCTGCTGCTTCAGCTCACCAGGGACCAATACCACTGCTTGTCACCGTGCTGGGCAGTGTCAGCTGTGGCACACAGTTAAAGGGTGAGAAAGGGAGACAGGAGGCTATTTGTTCCTTCCACGTGAGGAAAACTTTCTGCCTGCTGTGAATGGCCATTCAGGAAGATGCTTCAGGACCTCAGGATGTGTGGGGTTTGGGCTCCCAAGTTTCTCAGCCTCTGTGGAGGACTGGGAAGATGCATTTGGATAGTTTTGGCTGGCTGACAGTGCTCCAAGACCTTTGCCACTCTACCTAAACAGGGATTATTTCATCCTCTCAGAATGGCTTAAGCACTAATAAATGGCATTAAAAATTAATTTTCCACGCTGTCTGTTGGTGTTTCTTCCATCCCTGGAACGTGCTCAACAGGCAGAACTGATAAGCAAAACCCAGACAACATCCTCCATGCTAATGCCCCTGTGCAGGCACTCTCCCCCCAGCCTAGCATTCATCATTAGGAGGTGACTGTGCAATTATTAACATTCCGTCTTTCTCCTTTTCTTTAAAAAAGAAAATATTTTGTTGGCAGCTTGTTTATTTGCTATGGGTGTCAGGTCTGCTTCTCTCTCCTCATGTCAAACAACATAGGCAAAGGAAATTTATACACATGCACACAAGCATCACTGTATACAATGGCCCTCAGGACAAGACTCTTCCATCTTCTGGTGGCCAGGAGGGAGGTTTCTGGGCTGTTAGCTGCAGGGGAAAGGGGAAGTAAAAGAAGCAGGAGTAAAAGCAGGATCACAGAGGAGCCGCAACCCAGCTGGGCTGAGCAGCTCAGCCTGGGGTTTTATTAGGGATGACGGCAACCTCCTGTTTGGGTCAGAAGCTGTCCAAAAAGGACAATTTAACCCCTTCTTCTGTCTGACAGAGTCTTAGCTGCATCTTTATCCATGGCCAGGTGGCTGTTGTCAGCCATCTAAGAAGAAAAGGCAATGAATGCATGGACCCCAAAGTGACCTGGCAAACCAGTGACTGGCCCCATCTTGCTGCACAGGCACCAGCCCAGTGGAACAGTAGAGCTGGACGCAGGGCAGGGCTTGTCTGTGGTATGGGGGACTGCTGGCCCACAGAGATGGGGGCACCGGCCCGGGAAAGGCACGGGTGCCCCATTCCCAGCCAGCACCACTGCTGCGCCTGCTTCATTCGCCTCGGATCCACCCAATTACAGCTAATTAGCTTTTCTGCCATAAAACCCTAAGGAGACAATGGAGAAAAGCCTCCTGCCTTTGACAGTAATGAAGTTAAATAGATATTTATTTATCCTTTTATTAGACAAACCAATTATAATTTTACGCTTGGAATAGCTAATTTTTAAATGTGATGTCGAAGCATATGTATATACCAAAGTAATATATAGCCAGACCTGGCCTCTAACAATCCTGCCTCATTAACAGCATGGCTAAGTTGGTATTTAAATATACTCTAATGCACCCATTCATAAAATGGTAATTAAAAATACGCTGAAATACAGCTATTAAGACAGAGATCCTGGTTATTTATAGACTCTGTTTTCAGTTTCGAGTGATAAAATCCTGAGTAATTGCTTGGCCTGGTGAAATTTTGCTTCCCCCTGTGCTCTTGACCCACCCTGGCTGGGAAGGCAGAGGCTGGCATTTCCCAGCGAGTGTGCCATCCGTCTGGGCAGCCATGGAAGGCCGCGGAGGGACCCGCAGAAGAGAGGAACTTAGCACATCACTGTAGGTTATGCATGCTTTCCTTCCTCCTCCAAGATGAACAATGTCCATCGGGCCTCTCCAGAAAGTTTATGTCAAACAGCAGGAAGAGGAGAAAAGCTGCTGCAGATTGCAAAGCAAAAACCAGGGCATTGAGGCTCCTACAGAATCACCAGAGAGGTGGGTGTGCAGACCCCCACTGCAGGACCAGAGTGAGGAGGGGATTTACCCACTTCTAGACAGCTGGAAAGTGAAGAGCCAAGCGGCAGGGCAGGCTCGGGGCTCTCTGAGCTGTTTGCCATCCATCTCTACCATTGCCCGTCCCTCTCCACTTGGTCTCTCACGTGGGTTGCCAGCACACACTGGTAACTGTGGCCCTGCCACCCCCATCCTTCCCAGCTGGAGCAGGCTCTGGTTTCCCTGCCTTTCCGTGCCATCTGGATGAGGGGCCGGGTGGCTGGAGCCCATCTGACTCCTCAGCCAAACACTTGATACCGGAGATCATAGAGGGACTTTTAAAAAATTAATTTTGCTGGCTATAAAGCTCCAGAAAGTGCAATTCAGTGCTCGGCTCAGCTGGCCAGGGCTCCAGGCAGGATCTACTACAGCACCATGCAGCCCTGCAGCGTTTGGAGCCATCTGGACCGGCAGCCCCAGCCCCAGCCCGGCATGGGTCCTGATGCTGCTGATCCCGCCCAGCCCTCTGGCTCCTCATCAACTCCCCTTTTCCCTCAAGACTGATGGCTTCCTGCTCATATTTGTAAAGGCAGGCAAGAGAGATTTGGGAAATGAGAAATTTGCTTTAAAAGGTGATTTCAGCCATCTCACACCTACTCAGGAATTTCAGCTAATTCTGATGAATACTCCTAGTTGGAGACATTTTTTGCTTCAGGGCTAGAGGCGCAGAGTGACTCAGGTTGGCAGCTTTGCACCCTGGAGCCCAGGGGTTGGGGAATAGGGTATCATCCCAAAGATATAGGAGTCCCTTTTCCAGCCCATCCTCAATGTCTTATGAGAGTGGAGCTCTGCAAGGTGATGGTTGGGCTCTGGTGGAACAAAGCTGGTTGGCACCCTGGGGTGTGACCATGTTTCCAAGGGCAGCATCCCAGGAGAAAACAAGACCATGGTTTTCTGAACCTTTCCACAGAAGCCTTTGCTCCTGGCAAAATGCAGGCAGGGCACACGTTCTGCTGAATGTGGGTATTTAATGGGTTCTCACCTGTTCCTCCTCATTTTGTTGTGGCACATGCTTCCAGCAAGTGACCAAAAATGAGTTTAAGAGTTGCTCTAATCTCCATCCTGGTGGCACCCAGGCCTGGAAGGCCTTTTCCCCTCTCATGCTTGGACCTAAATTCTACAGCTTGGATGCAGACTAATATCTGTTATGCACAAACCTGCCCTTTCCCAGCTCTGTGGCCTCACTGCACCAGACTGGGCTGAAGGAGTTAAGCAGTGGAACAGTGTGGTCATGCTGTGACACCCTCCACCTCCAAACCCTATCAGCTCCTTTGGAAGTCTTGCTCTTTTTTTGGATCCTGAAGGCTCCATGAAGAATGACCTAGAACAGCTCAGTTTAATAGAGTAAAGCAAGGAGGTCCAGCAGACCTGCTGGGCATTCCCCAGTGGTTTCCCAAGGGGGAGAGGATGCTGTGGCAGCATTTTGGGTAGAAAGAAGAAAAACATAGAAAATAGCACTTGCCCCTCATGAATGTCAGCCATAAGCACTGTCCCAGCCAGAGAACAGAGATGAACCCTGGGTGGCTGGAGATTTGGAAGTGATAGCAGAAGATGGGGCTCCACATGCACTGAAGCTGCTGAACCTGGTGGAGATGCAAGGCATTAGGAAGAAAGTATGCCGGCTGAGAAAGAGCCAGATGGCAGTGCTGGCGAAGAAGCAGATGGAAGATGTAAAACATCCTGCACGGCCAAGAGCGCTGAGCCCCCTAGTCCTCTGGATGTATGGAGAGACACCCTGCAGCCCTGACAGCCAGGACAGAGATGCCAGGGCAGAGGACCCTCTCTACATCCACTGGGGTGTGAGTCCACTCCTACACCCTGCAGTGTTTGGTTCTGCCCACAGCCTTCTCCAGCACCCTGCTGCTGTCTACCTGCCAGGGCAGCCCCGACACCCCAGTGATGGCTGTAGCCCCTTTTGGGAGACACCACAGCCTGAGGGTTTGCTTGTTGGTTTAGCTGGGCTCTGTGGGGACATGGTGGGATCACATCCTCCGGGGGTGAGGATCATGCCAGAGACAGAGGTGACTTCCACCCTGCCTTCTAGCAAGGGAAGCCCAGGGCTGGGGACCCGCCTTTACTCAGCCCCCAGCTGCAGTCGCAGCACCCCCGGGGCAGTCCCCGCTCTGTCTCCGCTGGGGGCCGGGCCCGCTGCCTGCCGACAGACACTGGATGGCACTCGCACTCCTTGGCGTATCGGGGTTGTTCTCCGGAGGAAAGCACATGGATCTGGAGCGGGGGGGGGTGGGAGGGGGGTGGGGGGGGATGATTTACCCGGGGGCCGCGGGTCTGTGGCCGGTGGAGGAGCAGCAGGGAGCGAAGTCGCAGCAAAGTCACACACACAGTCGGGGTCTCCTTTGCTTTGCACTTGTGCAGTATTGCCAAAGGCTGCGAGGATGAGATTCATCAAGGCCGTCGCTGCCAACCACCAGAACCATCATGGAGACCCCCAGCCCCAGTGCTGGGCAGCGCTGGGGGTGCTGAGGCAGTGCTATGCCTCAGCCAGACCCACAGGACCCCCCGCATCTCACTAACAGACTTAGTGTGTGCAGGGGTTTCCAGCGGCTGGATCCATCTCTGCTGAGGACCGGTCCCCACACCTAGTGAACTCGGTGGGAATTACAACACATCATTTATTAAAGGGTTGCTGTCAAGGTTGACAAGCCCCCAAATTAAGTAGCTTAAAAATTCCATTAGCTGAGGTCTTTCTGGTGCCATGTCCTATCTCACTTTTGTTTATCAACCTTCACGGCTCTGAATATTTAGTAGCTGCTCAGCTGTGTCCGTATGGTGGAGAGACGTGTCGGGGAGAATGGGGGAGTTGGGGAGGGAGGGAAAAGTTCACTCACATGTGGCACGTACAGGGCTCTCTATAAACGCACTCTGGAAGCTGATCACAGCAGCCTGTAAACAAGTGGGGCCCAGGTTCGCGTGTGTTTAGTGCTCCAGCAATGCGAGAGCAAAAACTTCACAGGGAGTAGAACCGGGCAGGAGGCTGGCTTTGCTTTTAAGTTTCTGAGGCTCTAAGACCGTGCTGCAGACCCCCTGCTGCCCCTGCCAAGGTAAGGTGTCCTCTGCCTCTCCACTCCCAGACAGGGGCTGCTGCTCCTTCAGCGATAGGGACAGGGAAAATTTCTGCATTTGGTTGAAGGAAGATGTACCCAGGAGGTGCGGGCATAGCAAGGGGACATGGAAACCTGTTTTCACTTCAGGTCATGCCCTGGCAACAGTTAAACAAGATGCTGTGGAGCTGCACAGCTCCATCCCCTGTCCCCTCTGGGGCATGGGACATAGAATCATAGAATGGTTGGGGTTGAAAAGGACCTTAAGATCTAAGGTCATGGGCAGGGACGCATCACACTAGATCATGTCACCCAAGGCTCTGTCCAACCTGTCCTTGAACACTGCCAGGGATGGAGCATTGACCACGTGGCCGGGCTTCAATGCTTCCAGGGAAAGGGATCAGTCTTCCTAAGCAGGCGTCTCTACAGGCCAGACTTCCCATCATTTTTAGCTCAGGAGTGGGCTTTTACACTGCTAGAGCACCCTATTCCTTCAAAAGAGAAGCTGGGGCTACAAATTTCAGAGCAACTCTGTCAGTGGCTGCAAGGTGCAGCCAGCAAGAGAGTTACTGAATCTGGCACATGCCACTTCCGGTTACCAGGATGATGTGGGTTCCATCAGCATGTCCTTATCCATCTCTGTCTCATGCAGCTGCAGGGCTGGAGAGCGTGGTGTATGTGATAGAGACACAACTGCCAACGAGGTGACAGGGATGGGACAGGCTGCAAAGCAGCCACAGCAGCACAGCCAGTGCCTAGCTGAGCTCAGGTGTGCTACCTCGTCCCCATTCTGTGACTGCCCAAACATTTGCACAGAAGCAGGAAATTGAGATTCTGTGTTTGTGAGTCTATCTGTGCTTGTTACAGTCACTGTCCCCCTGGGCGAGATCACCATGGTCGGCTCTAGCAGACAGCAGCGACCTCCCTAAGACAGGAGAGAAAACAGAAATTGCATCCTACTTTGTTCGAACAACCAGCTCGCAGCTCCAAGACTCCAGCTTAATCTGTCTGCAAAGCCGAAACTCCTTCCAGGGCTGAGCAATTAGGGCAAGTGCTGTCCTGAGGCTGTGTCATGCGGCTGTGCAAGCTATCTCATAGGCAGGGGAGAAGCCGCCATGGAGCGACTGCTCTTTGGGAGGGAGATGCTCCAGCGTGCTTTAAATAATCAGCACAGGTCCCCAAGCTGACACACGTCAGAGGTGGCTGTGAAGAGCTCAGTCCTTCTGCTTCTCAATGTCAGCAGCAAGGAACACTCAGAGAAGGGTAACAATACAGATGACTCCTGGAAATAGCTGAAATGTCAGTTGGAGGACTGTTCTCCTGAAATCCTGGCCTGATTTGCAAGTCAAAGAGAATGGGATATATCAGGAGAATCAACCAAACTTCAGTAGACGTCTCCATAACTCCATTTATTTTTGAGAACTGAGTGTTGCACCTTTCTCTGCTGGATGAACAGAGTGGTGTGTCCCATTAGCAGCCTGGCTGTGCAAGTCCCTTGGGCTTAACTCACAATAGCGTTACACACTGGGGTGCCTCTTTATTAAAGAACAAGAATGAGGCCTTCGTCCCCTTCGTGCCGCATGCTGAGAGCCCCGTCATCCTGGAGCAACATTGCAAACTGGACCCAGTGAAGATGGCAAACATTTACGTGCCAAAACCTGCTCCATCAGCAGTTGCGTGCCAGTGTGGTGGTGTCGGCACGGAGGAGTGCACCGGTGCTTGACGGCGTGTGTGTGCAGGGACAGGCAAAGCCATGCACAAAATGCTCTCCTCGCCCTTCTGTCTCCAGGAGCAATTACTGGGTGTGAGGGGAATGAGAAATCTGCATGATAAATCTAGAAAAAGCAAACTGCTCCATTCCACCAGGAAGGAACCCAGTTATTTTTAAGTTCAGGGACGATGCGTGCAGCCAGATAAAATATTCAGCTTTGTGCAAAGGAAAACAGGAGGAGACTAGAATGAACCCAGCTCTGTCTGTCCCTTGCAGCCTTTTCCTACTAGCATGAGGGTCCTGAGACCCAACCCCAGCCCTATGATATCCACCTGGAGCTGGGAGGATGCAGACACACGGACATGGGGGTGGGTGGCCAGTCCCTACCAAACACTAAATATGTGCCAGGCCATCTCTAGGACATGCTTGCAAAACCCACTGACCCAAATGCTCCCACCCAGAACACATCTATGGCTGAGCAGGAGTTGTGATGAGATGAAGCAGCAAATGAACAGTTGGCGATGACCCCATTAAAGAAGCAATGCCGCTGGCCAAAAAGATGAGCAAAGGGCTTGGTTCACACCTGTGAGCAGTGGATTTTGTAATGCAGCCCCTGTGCCAGCAAGGGGAGACCACCCTGCCTCCACCCAGCCCATTATCCAAGGGTAGGGGCACAGGAGCTGCGAGGGGCTCGTGGCCCCTGGCTCGGAAGCGATGGTTCCTGACAAGCGCACGGCAGGAGCCGAGCAGCGTGAAAGCGACCTCATCGCTGCTGATCATGTCATCGTGGGGAGCGGGACCCCCGCTGCTGACCTATTTACGGCTTAAAGGAGCAGCCTGGCGCCTTGCAGCGGTGGGCTGGGGGGCCCTGGGGTCCCCAGAGACTCTGAACTGGCCATGGAGGCTGGCTGAGAGGATTCCGTGGAAGGCACCAATGCAGCATTCCTGTGCTGTGATGGTAAAACTCCATGGATGGAGCAAACTCTTGCTAAAATGAAGCTGGTTTTCTGCCCCCTCCATTGGCAGACCACTATAAATAATGATGTTGAGCACAACAAAGTAAACACATACTTTTTGCATTTAGTTTCTGGTTCCAGTAACAACTATTGTTATTCACATTTGCTCCAGTGCTGTTACAGCCTCTCAGAGCATAGCATCTTGCTCTGCCAGGCAGCGGAAGGATGTCAAGGGCTGTTGTATGACCAGAGTGGACCCCTTTGTGCTCTCAGGCACTTAATGCAAGTACGAGAGGTAATCAAAAATACAGAATTATTACCTGTGACAAACAGGGTATCAGGTGGAGACACCACCGATGCCGGGAAGCTGTGTGGACTTCATTCCAGCGGAACAGCTCCAGCTACTGCTGTGCAATGGCACTGTCACAGGTTTAATTTCAAAGCAAAATGACTTGAAGCATTTGTTTCTGTATGAGGCTGTGTACAGTTATTACTCTTTGTCTATTTTTTTTTCTTTTAATAATGAAATGAAACCAGACCAGGAAACCAATACTTATGTTTCTGCCTTAAAATTTGATTGTGTAAGAATTGAAATGAAGGGATTTTGTTATGGATCTTCCCATATAAAAATTAGGTTGCATCACAGAACTCTTTTCGGATGGTCAACCATTGCAGTGCATTTTGCACTGACAGTTTTAAAACAAACAAAGAAATTAAATAAAACTGGGAAGTGACTAACACTGAGGGTTTTCAAACAACTTGTCTGTCTCCTGTTTCCCGCGGAGAGCATTTGCAAAATGAGAGCATTTAAACTATCTAAGATGCGATTACCACGAAATGAATCGAAGAAATAAGAAACAGCAGTGCAAAAGCACTACCAAAAATACCCGAGATTAAAAATGAGCTTTAATCTTGGTGTTTGTATTGTTCAGAGCCTGAAAGGCTGCTGGGGGAATGCAATGAGATTGAAAAGTCCAAATGACCCAAGAAGTGCCTGATGCTAAAAGTGATTAAAACACAGAGCAAGGCGGAGAGGAAAATTATTGTGTCAATTATAGGAAAAAAGGGAAAAAGTGAGGGGGGGAAGAGCCCCTTGGTACTCTCTCAGGGCCCCAAGTCCTGTCCGGCTGCAGCAGCAGTGAGGGCTGGCTTCCTCACTCCTGCCAGGTGGTCGAGGTGATTATTCCTAATGAATAATAATAATAAATAGTGCAGATTTGCTTCCTGCCCCCCCGCCCAGGGGCTCACCCCCACAGCAGGAGTCTTCTTCCACCTTTCTATCAGCAAAGGCAATACGTTTTAGTTCACAGGGCCAAAGTTTGACTTCCTTCTTCAAATATTTGTAAATGCTTCTAGTAAATATCAGTGGCAACATACGAGCATCTTCCAACCGTGAGAAGCGTGTTATTTGCGCTGCAGTGCTCCGTTGGTATTTGTAAATACATTGTATTTTAAAGAAGTACAAGTAATATGCTTGTGGCAAATATTATAATAATTTGTCATGAAATGTGACATCTTGACACTATGAAAGAGAAAAATATTAACTTAGTGCAGTTGGTAAATATTATCCAGGTGCTACAGAATTATCTAAATGGCTCCAGCTGCAGAGTCGGAAATATTGGTCCCAGTAGAGGCGCAGCAGGATGCTGATGCTGGGGTGCTTCAGGGATGCTGAGACCTAGGTGCGTCCCACCAAGGCTGGCCCCAGCCTTGCCCTGCCCTGTGCTCACTGTTTGCATCCAGTAGCTGCCCCAGCTCTTCCACAACCCTTCCTTGCTTCCCCAAATGCCTACACAAGTGTCTGCTCCTGGGGTGATGCCTCCAGATTGCTCTTCATCAGCAGGGCTTGTGCTGACAGCTGACAGCAACACTGGGGCAGCCCTGCTTCAAGCATGTGAATCCTGACCTATGTGATGTACAGTGGGCTTTCACCTTCTCATCCCTGCTCTTTAAAGAGATAGCTTACCTCCGGAAATGAAGTGATATAATTATTTAGCTCACCTAAAAAAGGGGCAGCAAATTCAGGTAATGATTAATTTAACAGGGCTCAGATGTGCTGCTACCTCCATTTCAGCTTTCCTTAAAATCACTCCAACTGGCATAGGAATTGTTCCTCCATTTCTAAATGTATGGCTGTGATTGTTACTAACATGATCATCCCCTGTGCATATGTTCACATCCCACCCATGCAATTAGAATGCCCATGCCTATGCGCATTGAACAGGTTTATGGGACACGGCCTATCACCCTGGCTTCTGACTGGCACTGTACAGACCAGTGCACAGAAAGATTTCCAGATGCCAGTTCATGCAAGCAGCATGCCAGATTTGTGCTGGATGCATGCAGAATGTGTGCTGGTTGCATACTTGGTGCATGCCAGATGCACGCTGGATACATGCTGTATACATGCTGGATACACAGGACCCATAGAATGGTTAGGGTTGGAATTACATGGATGGTGGAGAATGAGTGCTGGATGCATGCTGGATGCATGCTCAGTACATGTGGGATGCATGATGGATGAACATAGGATATGTGCTATATGACTGCTGGATGTGTACCAACATTATGAGCGCAAACACAGACATCACTGGTGGAGAAACATCACTATGTCTCTCTGTGCTGTTCTGGAGCAACATGTACCTGTGCTGCACAGCCCAGAGGCTTCTACTCATTTTTTGAGTGACACTAAGAAATGGGTGCCCAAGCAAGCTGCTGAACTTCCCCAGTGTGGGGCCAATGCAGGCGGGACAGGCATGTCCAGCAGCCGCTGACTGCCCCGCTCCCTTTGTCTCCCTTTCCCTTGACTCCGGGCATTTCACATCCCTATTGACAACGTGTTTGGGACATTCAGACATTGAAGTGACAGTGGCATTTCCATGACCTGAAACCAGAGACTCTGTCGGCGCGGGCTTTGAGGACATTAGCTGTCCATAATCATGAGTTAGACTTTATCCGGCTTTTAAAGAGCACATGATGAGAACAGCTAGTGACAAAGTGTTTCTGCAGAGTGCAATCCGGCCTGGCAGGATTCATCTCCTCAAGCCCTTGGAATCTGCAATATTCATTAGGAGTTGGGAAAAAATGTGCTTCCTTCGGAACAATGCAAATTTTGAAAGGAAACCTTTCTCACGAATGTGCCCCAGAGCACTGGCTCCAGCAGCAGGGGTGGCAGGGAAGCAATTAAAACCCTTCCAGCCCATTAGTGGGTGCATTCATTAGAGCAGAGCTACTGCTGCTGGGCAAGGGCAGGAGGCTGTGCACAATGCTGCTGCTTCGGGAAACAAAATGTCAGGGCTGCTGTGTGCTCTTGGTGCCTTTCTTCTCTGTTACTTAAGAGAAAGGTCCTTGGCCACCAAGGTGGGCACAAAGAAGGCTCCCGGTTTTTGTGGGGTTTTGCAGAGTGCTTGTCATGGGGATGGGCACTGAGGGGCAGCAGTGTGGGCAATGGCAGCTAACCTTGCCAAGCCATTGCTGCATCAAGGGGCTCAGGGCTAGCAGCAAGCAGGAGCCCATTACACCTGGGCTACTTCTACTGGCACCATGGCTTGGTTATGGCATCATGAGCCACGGGGTCATTCACTTCTGCAGGGATTTATTACCCCTCACGCCCAGTGTCCCAGCAGCAGGCACACCCCCCCAGCCATTATGTGATAGTTCCTGAGGACTTTGCATGGAGCAATGACATCTGAAAGTCCCCCAGTTATGCTGCCAACAGTGTTTGGTAGTGAGGGACAAGCTGAGGAGATGTTTGGAGGGCATCACTATCCCTGTCATGATGCTGCCCTGTTCGTGGAACGCGGCCCAGAAACCCAGCTGGGAGCAGAGGTGAGTGCTCACTGGAAGCTTGCAGGAGGCTTCTGGCTGCCTCTCAGAGATGCTGTATAAACATCAGTATAAGCCCCAGCCCAGGCCCATCTGTCAGGTTGAAGTGTAAACAGCCCTGCCACAGTAGCAGGGAGCCCCTTTCCCAGGAGCAGCGCTCTGGGTGAGTGCAGTGCTGCTCTTCCCCCTGGTGCCCATGGGACTGCAGGAGCTGCCTGCAAGCACACAGATACCCTAACGAATGACCCGGCTGCAGCACACCCCAGAGCAAGTCAGAGGAGTGCAGCACTGTTTGACCATGGCTGCACTTCGTGGGGAGCCTGGGGAGAACCCACATCTGGGGTGTGTTTCTTCAGTAGGTGCTACTGCTCTGTACAGCAACTGGCTGACCTTGGGCTGGTCACCGGTAGTTTGTACAATCTGTTGTGGAGACACTGATTAGGACCATTCAACCTCTTCACCACCTAGTTTTCTCTGCTCCATTAATTCAGGATCCCTCAGCATTAAATATAATTTCTTTTATTTGAAGCATGCTCCACTGCTGCCCACCGCCACTGGCTGGAGCTGCAGAAGCATCCGACCACATGTGAGGCAAGGATCAGCATCACCTCACTGCTCCTCTCCTATGGGCTCTTGGAGGAACAAGGGCAGAAAACAATGAAGGGACCATAGCAGATAGTTGCAGAGATGCGGATTGAATGGGCCATTGGTCAGTGCAGAGGAGTCTGTGGTGCTGGGTGACCTTCATGTACATAAAGTGAGCTTTGGGAATGAGTGCCATAAGGACAAGGCAGATCTGTTTTGATGGTGAACTGATAATTGCATACTTGACTTATTGAAGATATTGAGGCTTCTGTCCTCGTGAAAAAAATAAGCCTGTTCATAAAGAGGGTAGAAGGTTTGTGCTGAGCGCACTTACCAACCATCATGGGGTCCTGAGCCTGGTGCAGGCAGCTCCTTGCCTCTGCCTGGAGCCTCTTGGGGGTGGCCACCAGAGAAAGGGTTAATTTAACCAGTTCTCATGGGGTTTTGGAAAGTTCCTTTTTTTCCAGGAGGCTGCCTGACGCACACTGACAGGGGCCTTTCAGTTGAGCACAAAGACATCGCTCTCCCCTTGCCCTCTTCATCTCGCCCATCCAAGCCAGCAAGCATCTATAATCTCAGTAGCAGAGGCTTTTATTGCTGTCACTTCGAGCCTTTTTTGCCATGTGAGGGGTTCAGATCTCTAGCAATGTAAAAAAGCTAATGAACGAGTAATAAACAAGTCTAACCAAGCAGAAAGCCTGCATGCAGTATCTGAGTCATCGCAGTATTTAGGTGAAGCTTGGAGACACTACCGACAAACAGATATGTAATTAAACAAAGTCTAATCTTCTTTGGTATCCAGAGATAAAAAGGGGTAGGGGAGGGCATGCATAGAGGTGACAGAGGGGAGAAGTCATGGTGGAAACAGGAGAAAAAGAGAAAAGAACAGAGAAGGGAAGGTGGTTGGAGACTGTGCTGCATGAGCCAGAGAGAGATGTGGAGAAAAGGGGTCCCAGGGCACAAATCCCTGCGGCGTTTGCTCACCTCACTCTTTATTAGAGGAGAAGAGCTGGAGGAGCATCCTCCCAGGTGAGCTGAGGTGTATGGGGAGGTGTGTGAAGTGTTCCTGCTTGCTGCAAGCCAGAGGGTGTAAGGATCTGACCAGGAGCTGCAGGCTGGACTTGCTGTGAGGAACAGGTCCCTGGCCCATCTCTTCTCCTGCTTTTGTGGCTGAGCTGCACCAGTGGATGCTCGGCCAGCAGGCACCATGCATCTGCAAAGGCCTTGTGGCAGCAGGGACTCCTTTCTCTGGTTTCTGGCTCCTTGTCTTCCTGACCTGATCACTGTAAGGTACCATGGCAAAACATCTGTATTTTCCCCTAGCTCATTAAAAAAGGGAAAGAAATGTTTGGTGTTTTTTGTTTGTTTTGTAAAGATATATAAGGAAAAAGAAAAGCTGTAGTCTGTTGAAGTCATCTTCCTGTTGTCTCACAGTTACTCATCAGGGCCTTTGGGGGTCAAGGACTATCACATCAATGTGGGCTGTCTGTGTTAACTTGCTGCCACTGTTTGAGCTGGGCTGCCATCCATCACCTGTCCCTAAGATGCCTGTTTGTGTGACAGAGGAGGGTCAGTGAGTGACAAGCAGCCAGCAGGAGCAAGGCAGGTCACAGCCTCCTGCTGCCCCTGTGGCACACTGTGCATTGGGCTGCACCCCAAAACAGTGCAAAGAGCCCCAGATCCACCTGTAATACCCTAGTAATGTTGGGTTGATGTTACTTCAAACAGCAATTCAAGCCACTGGTAGTTATCCCATCATTTTCCTTAGCGCTCATATTAAAATGTCTGGCCAGTACAGCATGACAGATGAAGTGAAACTCCAGGAGATGTTATGAGAAATGACAACCTAATGACTTCACAGGTTACCATTATTTCCTCTTAATTTCCACAGTTTAGAAAAAAACATAAATAAAAAATCACAGTCCTCTTGTTCCCTCTGGTTAAAATGTCCTACAAAAAGTAAATTAACAACATCAAAGATACACCTTTGTATAGTAGCCCTACATAAAAGTGGCTGGTCAGTTTGAAGGCCAGCTGAGAAGACTTGGGAAGAGAGCCAGGTCCTGCTTCAGCAGGGCTTGCTACTTTAAATACCTGGGTTGCTCCTTTGAAGAAAACCATTGAAGTCAATGGACTTGTTTAAGTGCTCGAAATTAGATGGATGATTAAGGCACTTGCAGAACAGAAGCTTCAAATATTAAATTATGTTATAACCCTGGCAGAGAACAGTCTCCAAGACAGGTCAGGTTTTTTTCTCCCTTGTTGCAGGAAGCCCTGTGCTGCTTGCACCCCCATCAGCCCAGCCAGGAAGAGGCTATCGCTTTTCACCTCTTTTACCATTTGTGCCCTGTCAACTTTTAGAACCAATTTTATGGACCAATTTTATTATCAGCTTCCTTAAGCCCCACATTATCTTAATCACGAGCAATTTTAAGATGAATAATTTTACCTGTAAGTGCAGCCACTCCTGTTCCACAGCAGTGGACATCTGTATAACAGCTGCCAGAGAGATGGCAGGGGAAACTGGAAAGATGCATTGCAATGATTGTTTACTGAGTGGTTTAATAAAATCAGCTTAATGCATAAGTAGGAGAGTAGGAGCAGAAGTATGCTCCTGCGAGCTCTATTATTTGAACCCAGAAACATCTATCAGAGTCTCAAACAAAAGGAGACAAAGAATATATTGCATTTGGTACTTCTTCCCCAGATTGATTTATCATTGTCACGTTTGTTCCTTCCTTCCCTCTGCATTCCTGTCTCTTGGTAATATCGTAATATCTTTTATTATAGTACATTATATAATGCAGTCTATCGCTGTGAATATTGTTATTCCAAAACCAGACTCCTTTATTCAGTCCAAATACTGCCAACACTCTTGCAATCAAGGAAGGCTCCTGCCTGAGTTGACTTTGAGTTAGAACTGTGCAGACACACCTGCATTTTGTCCACTGTAGAAAAGAAAAAGAAAAACTCTTCTAGTATTAAGAGGTCCTACTTGGAGGATTAAGAATCAGCCAAGCAGCCACTTGCACTGTACATGTAACGTCAAAAAGGAACAGGAAATAGCAATATTTCTACTGAAAGTGGATTTTCAGGGGCTGATTCCTGGTGTCTGATCTGGAATTTCTCTTGGTGCAGTCTGTGGAGGTTGCAGTGGTGGAGGAGCCATGACCCTGAGAGAATGCTGTGCTTCTGCGGAAGCAGAACCAGGCACTCTGTCATCATAGGCTTTACAAACCTGCCCCTTTGTCCCTTAGCATATATTCAGCACAGAATTGGACACTCCAGTCTTTCAATGTACTGAGTAAAAGTAAGACAGCCAACATCTCCTTGAAGTACTCATAATGAGTGAAGTGCCTGTCTGCAGCTATGATGCAGCCAGGCCTGGAGAGCAAGGAAAGCTTTCTGTGCCATGTTCACATACAAACACTGACATCCCCTGAATGCTCTACTAGAGAGCTGGAGCCTTGAGGAGTCAGGAAGTGAAACAGTTTGGACTCTAAAGGAACGTCTCATGCTAACATCAGCGAGTCATGCTGCACATCATAATGTCTTACGGCCTGTTGCTGTACTGACTGCTGGAAAAAAAACCCTCCTGAGGAGGAAAACAGCAAAAAAGGCACTACCAATAAACACAAGAAAGGCTCCTTTGTCTAACTCCTTTTGTTTGGGTATTTACAATCACAGTCTGATCAGTAGGCTTCTGAGCTTGCATTGCAGGTTTTGAACATCCATTGTTTTGAAATATTTACTTTTTCTTCTATTTTCACTTGAAAAGCCCAAGCTGATATTTGTGAATATGTTGTGGCACAACTTCCTGGGAAAGTGATGTTTCCCTTGTGTCCCAGGACAATAACAGCAGAAGAATTACAAATTGTTTCTATGCTGGAGTCTGCATACAGAGACCTTCGCTGCAGCTTTGTTCCCAGATACGGTCTGTAGCTTCCTGTGTGCCACAGACACTAAATACAGTTACAATAGCTGGCAGATGGAGCGGTGGATGCATAGGAATAAGAGTTTTGGGAGTTCTAGTTAAAGTCTCTGTACCCTCCTGAAGTCATCATGGACAGTAAATGGCCAGAAAGCCTGACAATGAGAAAGGACTGGCCAGTCACACAGTAATTCATTGCCACAAAGTAGCGTGGTAGCCAGAGGTATTAAAAGGTTTCCAGAAGGGATTAGATACCTTCTTTGAAGGCAGGTCCAACAGGAGTTACTAAACAATTCCAGAAGTATAAACCATGGCCTGGCAGAACGTGGGAGGATACACAAGGGATAAAATTGCTCTATACATGACTTATTTCTTGTGCTCTTCCTTGAAAAACCACATCTGGCTGTGGCTGGGAACATCATGCTGCTCTCAATGCACTTTGGTCAGGCCCATATTTTGTCTAACAGCCGTAACATCAACAAAGGCTGTTCTGCAGGGAGGGCAGGCAGACTGCAGGCACAGGGAAATGGAAGTGGACATTGCTGCATGGAGGACAGGGTTCTGCAGGTGGGCAAGTGTGGATGGGGATGCAGCAGCAGCCAGTCCCCTGCTCACCATGCCCAGGCTCAAAATGCAGCATGGCCACATCTGCATTGGCTCCTGGATGTTGCCTGGCCAGATCCCATCTGCTTTCCTGGTTGAACACTCAGAGGGCTCTAGTGTACTGCTGCGAGACCAGGGGGTTAATGTTTTATAGCAACACCAGGGAAGGGGGAATAGAGGAAAAAGGTTCTCAAATGTCAACAAAAAAATTATCTTGTGCAAATAAACAGGATAGATGGATTATCCCATGTTGTTTGTGCAGGGAATTGTTGGAATGCCTGCCCACTGCTGGTGCTCCTTGAAGCTGCCGGGGATCCTTGCTTGTTTTCCACGGGGGGCTGGCTCCAGCCCACCTCACTGTTTGCCGTGGGCTCTCGGAACAATCTGCCTACAGATTACTTTCCCAGGCTGTGGACTAACTGTGTGCACAATGGATACCTGCTAAAGCAACTGGGGATGTGTCCTTCATGTCATGAGGGCACCAACAAGCATCTTCTCCTACCTGCTCTGTGGGGGAACAGCACAACATGACTTCCAGTCTTCCCACTTCCCTTCATCCTCTCTTCAGCCTTTGCCGTTGCTTCTTTGCAAATAAAGGCTTAAAATGGAGTAAAATCTAGCCAGGATGCACAAAGCCATGTAAAAGATAAAGAGCTAAATACAAGTGTAATCCATATACACTTCCACCAGAGGATCTCCCAGAACTTTCCAGACAGCTACTAATCACTGTAATCATCAAGTGAGGGGCATGCCTATAGTTTTGCCTGAGGGCACATCAGATCCCCAGAACTCAGGCAGTTTGTGGAGCGTTTTGTGGTGGCAGGATGCTTGGGGTGCTGTGGGAGAGCTGGAACTTGGCATACTGTACCAGAAGATCCCACACGGTGACCCTATCATCTGCTCTCACCCATCCCTTTCCTGGCTGCACCTTCCACCCATCTGCTCCGCAGAAGGACCACTTTGTACTGAACAGGATGGAAGGTCTCTCCTTGAGCTTAAGGCTGTATTTCAGCCTGGATTAGGCTCCAGGTTGAAGCCTGCAGTCAGAGCTGAACTTTGGCAAGCAGGGGATGAATACGTATCATCAGGTCCATCTCTGTCCGCGACACATGAGAGAGCACAGCCTGTTCCCTGTTCCTGATGTGGGCCACTCAAACTCAATAGCGCGTGTACCCAGAGACACCTGCACACGCACACAAGCTAACAATTACCCAGCACACGTGTGCTGTGGAGGAGTCTGTATGCAGCAGGGAAGAGCAGATCTCCTGGGGCCCTCAGCTTTAATATCCTCTGGATTTAATATCTAGAAACTACACATTTATGGGAACCCAAATACACACACGCCTGCACATGTGGCAAATGAAGGGCAAGCAAATGCAGGTCCATGCTCTGTTGGTATGGCCAGCAGAGCATAGGGCAGAGCTGTGGTGCCAGTGAGCTGGAGAAGACCAGGAAAACAGCTCTGGTTCATTTGTTTTTTTGTGACATCATGGCCTCCTCTGGCTTTTTTCACAGTTTTCCTCTGTTATATTTAATAGACTTAATGGATCACACAGCACTATAACAACAACAGACCTTCAATGTTTTTATTAAAGCCATCTACAAAAATCCCTCTGTGCTATAGCTTTCCTGCAGGGTGACTTCTGCTGAGATGCTGTTTCCATTAAGGACAATTGCAGAGAATAAGGAAGGAATGAACAAACAAATGGAAAAAGAAAAAGGAGGGGGAGTGGTGGAGCAGAGCTGCTGGTGGAATGGGAGTGAAGCAGGGCTGGCCCAAACCTGCAGCCATGTCCCTCTGTCCATGTGCAACTCTCTTGTTCCACTGGCTGGCACATGGGGCAGCACCAGGGCCTCCTCACAAAGCAAAATTGATTTCATTAGCTGTGATGTCAGAGCTGCTGCCTCTGGCCTCCCAGTGAGATCACAGAGGAGAGATGCCGCTTTTATACTTGTCAGGTGTGACTTATTTGCTATATCCATTAAAGCTGTAAGTGACGCAGAGGGAAGAAGCTTTTACCAGCTCAGGAACAGTCTGGTATATGCCTCACAGTTTGATGTATGTCACCACCCAGCCAGTGTTGTGTTACTGGTTATTAAACATTTATATCTGTAGTGCTGCAAAGCAGGTTGGTGAGATATTGTGCTGGGTACTGCATGAAAACAGTGGGAGAAATAGTCTTTGTTTCAAAGGTAGTTGTTATGTTCCCTCTTTTACGTGTTAGGGCAGAGTATGAGTGCCAGGAAAAGCACCTCTCCAGCTCCTAGTGATGCAGCATCAATGTAGGACCTGCTACTACTTCAGCATGAAGCAGGGGTAGCAGCAGGGGGATGCTACAGACACTGAGATGCCATCAAGGAGCTCTCTGCATCGTGGCATAGAGCGCCAGTAATGAGATCTACTGGGCCAGGAAAAAGAGGGCTGCATCCAGCCCTAGATCCCAATCCCTGACATTCAGCATCTGGAAGAAGCCTTAAGCCCACACACACTTGGTGGTTTCATGCTAGCTTCTTTGTCACTCAGACAGGAAAAAGCCGGGATTCATCCGCATACCACAGCCCAGAGCCCCAGTTGTCACCCCAAACTGGTCCTTCTGCCTGACTAGGAGGATGATCTCAAGCCAAGCTGTGCAAGAGCTGCCATTGCAGGAAGGAGCATGGGAGGTAGCTTTCTCTGCTTACATTTACCCTCTGCTTGGCAGTGAGCTCATCCCTTCTTCACTTGCCTAAAGACTCTCAGTTTCTCTTCTGCTTCTTCGACCCTTTTTCTTTCCCCAAAACTGATACCTGGGCATTCCATTTTGTGGATGCTCAGAGTTTAAAATGGTCTAGAAAAGCAATTTGGTTTCTGAAGGACCTTAGTGCTTCTTGCCCAGCTGTAGCTGTCACCAGACTCCAGCCTACTGTCCCAGCATTGACAGAGCGCTCTCCTGCAGCCTTGGGTGGAGAAAGTAAGGGGCAGATAGGAATTCCTTTGAAGGAGATTTCAGTTTTTAACTACAGCTTTGAACCGTCCTCCCAAATCCCAGAGAACGTGACCCAACTGATCCCATCAGTCAGCACCCACGACTCCAGCTCTGAAGTTTACTCTTCCATCTGTCCCATCATCCCAAGTAGCATGATGATGGATTAAGTCTTTCAGTCTTGCAGGTATTTTGATTTTGAGAGCAGCGTGGTCAACCAAGTTCTGCCGCAGGACATCAAATGTCATGGCCTCTGTTGTGGCAGGAAGGGAACTATACAAATAGCGCAGGTACATTAATGTTCAACAAGCTGTGCTTTGTTTGCTTTGGAGCTGTATTGGAGGCGCCTACCACTTGCATGGGAGATCACTGAGTGGGAGCAGCTCACCTCTGTGCCATCCCAGGTGGCTGAGGGAAATTTTTCAGAGCCTGAGCTTGAAGCACATATTGCAGGTTGGTGTCTGGTATTTTATTTTAACAAGGACTCTCTTTCCATCTCGTTGCCTTGTGTCTATATTCCTCTTTGTGTGTGAGCTCTCGGATACCATGGAGTTCTTCTCAGAGGTTTGACAGACGCGGGTAAAGCTCTCTGATTTATGCTAGTCTGATGCTTGTTTGGCTAAAACACCTAGAGAAGACCATCCTACCTGCCCTGCCAGAGCTGTTCACTAAGCCCTAAATCAAAAGAGACTGCTCCTTGCCTCCCCTTTTCCTATAACAAATCACAAACCATTTCCATTTGTCCGTAGCCAGCACGCTGTTCCCCTTAATGCGCTAAGCTTCCCAACATGATGTTTAGCACATGTTCTTTCGTACTGCCCCCCTCTGCTCAAAGGCAGCCTTATAGTTTGCAAATGGGATGAAACCACTGTGCGGCCCTACGCCTTGGCTCAGCTCCCACCATACTCTGTAGATGCCAGAATCTTTGCTGCACCTTCCAAGTCATTATGTATATTCAAAAGCCTGCCAGAAAGGCTAGGAGGATAAAAGCAAACAAAAAATCTACCCCAACCACCTTAAAACCCCCTAGTGCACGTGAAGGAGAAGCAGAGTAATCGAGGCATATCATCCATGGAGCACTGCCCATGTGGCGCTTGCCTGCGGCTCACCATCCCACAGCCTGCATGAGGTGGGTCTCCTCCTACGTTTGCCTGCTGGGGAACAAAAGGTGTGCTTGCCCAGGGAGGAGAAATCCATCCCACTGTGGGTTTGTCTGGGATGGCTGCCACCATCAACATACCCGAATCGCTGGTGAGATGTTCAGAGGGATCTGTCAGGGCAGGATCGGAAATGAGGAGATGTGGGCTCAGCCTCGGCTCAGACACTGGGACCTTTATCTTGGTGATCAGAAAATGCTTCAGAAGAGTTAATGAGTGCAGATACAAAGAGCTGTGGTTGTCTATGTAAACAGAGAACCGCAGCCACCAGAAAGGATCAAAGACGGGATATTTGCCCAAAGCCACAGACCTTTACCACTGAGGCTGAAGGAAAATGCCAGCTCTTACACTGGGCTTTAGTGAGCACATGGGGCAGCTCCTGAGGTGGTGGAAGACATGAACGTGTTCCATCACCCTCCCATCTCCTCTTGGTGGTTATGGAGATGACAGCAGTGCCTGTTGCTGCCTCCAGGCATCGGAGCAGAGCTGCTTGGGTGGCAGAGCACAGCACAAGGCAGAGGAGATAGCAAGGGGTCTATGACACTCTACAGCCTGGTTCAGCCTCTCGGGATATGCAGGAGGGAGAGGAGTGGGCAGTAAGGGAGAGGCGAGGTGAGACAGGCTGCAAGGAAGAGGACAAATGAAGAGAGGAGATGCTCAGCAGACAAAGAGCATCCATGATGATGCAGGTGTAACCAGCTCTCTGAAAATGGCTGTTTGGTGTTTTCCTGACTCTCACCATCAGGAGAGGCTGTGTGCTCATCAGGGAGCAACTGTCCCATTCTCACAGCCAAGGGAACATGGGACTTTTCCCGTATTGACACCTCCCTCTCTTTTTGTTTCTTTTCTCCATTAATTTTCAGTACATGTTGCACTGGATATGGTATTTCAGGAAGAGTCCTTATCATTGTGTAGTGAGACTGGTTTCCAGCCTGAGCTGTTCTGCTAAAATCAGGAGCAGTGGCTGCATGGCTTTGCCCATGGTCATGGGGTCATCATGGGAGGAGCTGGACTGCTGCTCCCACTGCAGCTGCAGCATGCCAGTGATCCCCAGCCACTCCTTGCCTAAGGTCTTGGACTTATCCCAGTGACCTGGAGCTGTGTGCCATGTGCCTGCAGAAGACCTAGATTTTAATGCCAACTGAGCAGCTGTATAAATGTTTCGTGACATTTCAGAGGCAGAATAGATCATGCTGTTCAAACCTCTTCTTTCAGAGAGCATTCAAATAATGCCTTTTCAGTTTCAGGGAACTTTATTTGCTTTAAAGGTTTTATGATAATTTCCAGCAGAGGCCATCAGACAGCCAATCTGCTTCAGCCTGCCCCATCCCAGGATATCCTGCAGGCCAGTGCTCCCTTTTTCTCTGCAGGGTGTCCTCCATCATACCCATACTCCTCTGCATTCAGAGCTTCCCTGGGTCTTCAAAATCTTTCCAATATCGAAGCAGCTATTCTAGTTATTAACCAGCCCTTTCCAAATGCATACAGCCCTCCACAGTGCACGCCTGCCCCACTGTCTCTAGGCTACCAAGAAAAGAAAAATTGAAAGCATCATCGAATTTGTTAATTGGCATGAACTGCAAAACTTCTCTGCTGAGATTATGCCATCTTATTAAATGAGACTATTCCCTTGGCCTCAAGGTTTAAGGGAAAGACCCTAGACATCTGATGAGCTTCACAAAAGGCCTGCAAGTTAATAGAACTAGGCTCAGCCATGATGGCTGAAAAAAAAATTAACTTTAGAATCAAGTTTTCTGCAATATAAAACTGATTTGAAGGTCTAGGGATTGTCACACGATCCCAGTACCCCAGGGGAAACAGCTGAAATGATACCTGTCCAAAAGGGGATGTACCTCAACCATAGAAATCTCCTGATGGAGATGACCTGGCTCTCAGTGCTCCCCAGGACAGCAGGAGCAATCCAGCTTCTGAGCAAGCTGCTAAAAATGTGACACTGAGAGGAGAAGAGGGGTTAGGCATTTCTGCCTTCAGATCAGGTATTGTTTCTGCTGCAGGAGTACCCTGAAGGCAAGCAGGTCACTTTACCCATCTCAAGCCCTGTCAAGGTCCCTCTCGTTCCAGATGCTGAGATGGCAGATTGCCCTTCTATTCTGCAGGGCTTTCCATTCCTGTAACATTCAGAGCAGCCCTGTGGAGAAGGACTTGGGGGTGCTGCTGATGAGAAACTGAATATGAGCCGGCTTCATTGTGCGCCTGAGCCCAGAAACCAGCCATGTCCTGGGCTGCATCAAAAGGAGCATGACCAGCAGGTCAAAGAAGATGATCCTGCCTCTCTGCTCTGCTCTTGTGAGACCTCACTTGTAGCACTGTGTGCAGTTCTGGTGTCCTCAATATAAGAAGGACATAGAGCTGTTGGAACAAGTCCAGAGGAGGCCATGAGGGTGATTAGGGAACTGGAGCACCTCCTGTATGAAGATAGAACAAGAAAGTTGGGGCTGTTCAGCCTGGAGAAGAGAAACTGTGTGGAGACCTCATAAAAGCCTTCCAATATCTGAAGGGGGCCTATAGGGATGCTGGGGAAGGACTCTTCACTAGGAACTGTATTGGTAGGACAAAGGGTAATGGGTTAAAACTTAAACAAGGGAAGTTTAGATTGGATATAAGGAAGAAATTCTTTACTGTGAGGGTGCTGAGGCACTGGAATGGGCTGCCCAGAGAACTTGTGAGTGCTCCATTTCTGGTGGTGCTCAAGGCTGGGTTGGACAGAGCCTTGGGTGGCATGGTTTAGTGGGAGGTGTCCCTGCCCATAGCAGGGAGGTTGGAACTAGATGATCTTAAAGTCCTTTACAACCCTAGCTATTCTATGATTCTATGATTCTAGGACTTGTCTTCACATTGAGGACCGTGCAGACTGTGCCCTGGAAAAATCATTATCTTGCTGTGATGGTCTCTGATTTGGTAATCTCCCTATTTGGTATGTGTCTAGTGCCTGAGATTGCTGGCAGAAGCCTGGGTGCTGACTTGCTCTCCACTTTCGTTGCCACTGCTAGTCAGCGACACCTCTGCACATTTATTTTTCATGCAGTATTTCAAAGCTGTCCACAAGGAGGGGACACAACAACTCTCCCTCTTGCAAAATGTCACATTGCATCCTGATAAGGAGTAGTTCTTCAGATTGCTTTCTCAAGGTTCATGCATGCATTGACCTGCCCTCATTTCCTGTTAGTTTAGCATTTCATACAGTATCATACCCAAGACAGGGACCTGGATGAAGGTCTGGATTTGTGCCCTGCCTCAGTTCTAAGCAGGCTGTGGGATCGTATCACCTGTTGGGGACAGGATGATTTTGTTGACAAGAGGCAGCTTTATCCTCAGTGTCCATGAGATGTCTTCCAGGCTGAGTGTTTGCCTGGAACTAAAACTTGGTGGTCCTCTCCCCAAAAACTAGCCAGTGTGATCCCATGGTCGTGCTTCCTGGGTGATGCTGGGATGGGAACAGAGCACAGTCCTGGGGAAGCAGTGTCAGGGTTGTGGAGAGCTGAGATTGCCTCACACCTCTAGCAACCAGCAGTGGGATGGATCCATCCCGCACAGCAGCAGCATCTGCAGGGATGAGCATCCTCATCCCTGCTCTGCACTCCAGCTATGTGCTCCTCCCTGGAAACAGCAGAGCTGTCTGTGGCCCCTGTAGTACCAGGCACAAGACTATGAGGAGAGGAGTGACATGGGGAGCTGTAGGGAGCCACCAGTGTGGGAGCAGTTCACACCCCGCACAAACCCTCAGATTCTGCAAGGCATGGGGACCCATCAGCCAAGTGCCTACATTTCTATTTTTCTCCCCCAATATATTCAAATGGCTTGTTATGAAGCACAATTATGAAAATGTATTCTTCACCCAAAGCTCTGAAACATGGAAAAAAGGCTGTTAAATGTTGAAATATTTGCTTTGCTTTTCCAGATTAGGAGCCGGCAGTGAGCAACATTCAGCATTATTAAAGAGAGAGCACTCTTATGTATGGTCTCTGCTAAAAGGCAAACTCCTTTCTGCTCTGTCCCACACTGTAAGTTCCAATTAGTGAGAAATATCACTTAAACATTCGCCTTCCTTTGTTTAAAAACAAGAAGTATATCACTGCTGATAAAGATTTAAAAACAAATAAAGAGTGGTTGCTATTTGCATGAGATCTACAAATTGAGTGCACTATGTGCGGTCATAAAAAAGGCACAAATTGATCAAAATTCCCATTCAGAGCTGTGCAGGCATTAAGTTTAATGTTGCTGAAGCAAATGGTTGAGTGAAGAGGGTTTGCTTAAAAGCAGTGTGGGGTTTGCCTCCCTCATGGCAGACACTGTCTTATTCTTTACCCTGAAACCTCACAGTCCATTTTTAAACCTCTTGAGCAACTTATCTTTCAGTATGTCTCTTTGGAGATTGCCATACATCATGGCTGATTCTAGGTTGCCACCACTCAGAGAGGATTTTGCAGCTCAAGCCTGGTGTTACGGTCTGGTGAATGGCATGAAGAAAATGACCAAGTCCTGGGTGACATTTAATATATATTACAAGAGAGTTTACTTTGAAAAGAAAAAAAGAAGGAGGCAAAAAAAGAAAGAGGCAGGGTTTGGGTGGCTGGAGCAGAGTCAAGGGCCCATGGGACAAGTCTACAAAATCCTATGGGGATAAGGGAAACCCAATATTTCCTTCTTTACCTACAGGCTGGGAAGCAGCGGGGTTCCTTGGTGAGGGACATCGTAGGAGGCACAAGCCATGCTTCAAACTTGCTTAAATAGAGCCCTGAATGAGAGTCTCCAGCAGCAACATGGAAAATGATGCAGAAGATGTACCAGAAAAAGACAGCTTTTTCCAGTGCCATGGAAATCACACAGGTCTGAATCCTATCAGTAAACCCAGGACTGAGACTGTGCTGGGAAAGAGGGAGTGGGGAAGAGCAAGAGACATCTGGAGTTGGAAGAATGATAGAAGCTGAAGACCTGGTCAGTCCCCAGGCTGCCGTACAGTCTCTAGTGTTTCCTTGACAGAAGCAGTTAATTCTCTGGTAGATTTCAGTTTGTTTTGGTTTTTTTTTTCTCCCTACTCAAATAGAGCAGGTGAACAAGGTTTTATGCCATCTTCCCATCACCATTTCACTGAAAACAGGCCTTTCTGCAGGAAGATGCTACCTCCATCTAAGTTTTCTGTGGAAGAAAAAAGAAACATATGTTTTGCTAACCTGGCCAAAATGGTGTATGTTGAATTTTATATTATTATTTTTTATATCATATGATGACTCTTAACTATACAATATTTGCCAGACTGGATTCAGAATGGGGGTAGGAAGCAAAATGCATGGGATTACTACCTGTCTATCAGCACAGTCACAAAGGTCCCCCAGCTGGAACACAAAAGGTTTATCATTGCAGAGGAGGTGGTTTAGCCTTGTGCTTTGTTCATCTTGCTTTTTCATCACTGACCTGGTACATGGCCTATGCAACATCACTCCAGACCTGATTGCCATCCAACCTTGTCTCCGCATCCACAACCAGGACCATTCCTGGTGCTCACCCACTTAGCCCAGGTTGGCTGCTTCATGCCCAAACACAGGCATTGAGATTCATGGCACATCCACAGGAATGAAGAGATTTCTCCCATCTCCTGTCAGGTCTGGAGTGCCTGCTGTCACCCACAGGCAGAGGCATCTCTTTTTCTCAGGTGAGCAGGGAGGAGCACTGCTCCAGAGCACTGAAACAGCTAATGCAACCCTGAGGAGAAGTTATGGAGTGGGTGCAGGGGAGGATCTGAAATCAAGTGAGATAAACCCACCTGGAGGAGAACAAAAAAGGAACAAAACCACAAAGCTGAAAGGCAGAGTACATAAGAAGAGTTACCAGGAGAATTTTAAATACAAAGCAAGAGCCAGTCCAGAAGGAATGTACACGGAAAGTATGAAAATCTCTTCTTCTCTGACAAACAGCATTTTCTACAGCCTCAGTTCCAGTGCCTCATGCCTGAGCCTTCCCTCTCTTGTGGCCAGGGGGAGGGAGGCAGAGGGCTGGCTGCAGGTGTGCCAGCTATTGATGTCTTTTCCAAAGGCACAAGCTTTCTTCACCACTTAAAACACCAAATCAAACCGCAGAGGTTCACCCATTGTATCCTCAGTCAAAGGAAAAAGAAAACTGGACCCCCCCCAAGAGCACCCAAAGTGCAGCCCTGGTACCTCCTGTGCTCCTTCCCACAGGGGACTTTCCTGGGCTGCAAGGTTTGGTCCTAAGGACAGCAGAGTGCGTGGAATTCCCACTGCTGCATCCCAGGATGAGGGGACAGCCACTGGTATCCCAAAGATAAAAACTTGTCTTCTAACTTTGCACTGAGCATTAGTCAATACATTCCCAGAAAGAAGACCAAAACTCTATGTTTCTATTTAGTTCTCCCCAAACTCTGTTACTCAAGGCAGTCCTAACACTGCATGACATTTCATTCTAAGCAGCACTACTGAGTTGATAACAAGCCTAATCCATCTCTTTGGTGCTTAACTTCTGGCATCTAACTCCCTTAAAATTCCCTTAAAGCCACTTACAGGCATGGTGCTGATGCCGTCTTCCCATTGTCTGACCATAGCAATGACTTAAAAGCTGCTCTTCTGTAACATTTCAGCAAAAAAAGAACATTATTAATAGCAAGATGATAAGACTTCCAGGTTTCAAAGTCAGGAGACATGAATGATTTCTTTTCCTAAAGAATTAAACCCAATGAAAATGCAATATGTCCTTCAGAAGCAAGAGCTCCCTCTTAGCCAAAAGGAGGACAGAGAATGACATGTGCTCCAAATTAACCACAAGTGATCAGACCTGCCAAAAGGCAGAACATTAATGGCACTTCTGCAGAGAGGGTTTTGACTTAATTCCACTCTATTTACAACAGCTCTGGAGATACTCCTCCTGGAAGCACGGGGAGGCAGGTGCTGCGGAAGTAGCATGAAGCATCTTTGTTTGCCAGAATGCCATTATTATAAAAGGATAATCCCAATCAGTAAAAGTCATGAATTTATAGAAGGCAACTTATCGGCACAGGTAGATGAGGGAGCAGTTCTAATCATTAATGACTGGTTTGGATTACTGCTCCCTCCCTGGGGTTACAACAGAGATGCTTGCAGGGAAGAGCTGACCAGAAGAAACACGGGAGAAGGGTCTTTTCTTCCCAGGACATCTGTAGGGCTGATGGCATCAGATGCCCAGTTTGGATGAACCAGGCAGAAGCACAGATTTTTCACGTTCATGGTCATACTGTCATGCAGTGTGGCGCTAATCAGCGTCCTGACCTCAGCAATTTCTGACAGAATAGAGCAAAAGGCTGTTTCTGGTCAGAAACAACAGCACTGAACATCCTCCAAACCAAGCAACTCTTTCCAAAGAAAGGCTGGGAAAGCCAAGGGCATGTGGGTGGTGTCCCACGGTGGGGTTGCACTGAGGTGGATGCTTAGTGACCACAGACACAGCATAAGGACCTGTCTCTGATAAGAGGCTTGATAAGGTACAAATTGCCTGACAGCCTGCAGCGTTTCGGTTTGCACATCAAATAGACAGCAATCACAAAGTGAATGGTGCCTCAGTCCCCTGCCAGTGCCCTGCAGCCACTGCTTCAGGCTGTACTTTCTGTCCACTTCGCTGAGTGCTGAGCTGTGTGCCTGCAGAAGGGGCCGGACAGGGTGGGCAATGCCATGGAGCATTCATGTGCTGATGAACCTGCGTGGCAGACCCGGAGCTGATAAGGACAATACCTGTTGCCTGTGAGCCAGAGTTATATCTGCAGTCTGTGATGGATGTAAAACATTTAAGTCAAAACACAGAGGCCGCAGAATAGCAAGCCAGCCGAGCACTCTTCAATCCACTTTATTGATTTATTCCCTTCACTCCCAGTCCTAATGCTCCTCTCAGCTCTACGTGGCTCAATGCAGCACAAATTAACAGAGCCCACAAAAGCCCTCTGAAGCCATTCCCCTGATTAACAAGTCTGTAGTGCTGAAAGATATCTTCATTTTAATAACCTGGCACTAAATAGATTACAGCCATGGAACTGAATTCACGTCATTCCCCAAAGGGAGAGATGGCACATATTTTATATGCTGTAGGAATTGCCAAAGATCAGGACAAACGACTCAAATAAGGATCAAAAAAGAAAGTAAGTTGGAGAAGGGAGGACAAAACTCTTCAGGGGCTCCCCAGAGGCTCAGCTGTGCTGAGTGATACTAGTGGTGGTCAGTGATGGGCTCTGCCCATGTCCTGACTGCCCTGTGCTGCTGTGCAGGTCTGGGCTCTGCCATGGGACTTGCATGGGGACAGTGCTTCTGCAGCCCAGGAGCTGGCTTGCTCTGAACCCTCTGCCTGGAACAAACACATCCATCAACATACAACAGGGCAGTGATACCTCTTTTGGTGCAGGACTTACACAGCTTCTTTTTGCAGCATCATTCGAGTTCTTTCTGGGCATGGTAAAGCTGCTGCTGCTGGAGGAAATGCCAGGGCACCTGCAGTGAGCACGAGATCTGCCTGCAGTTGCCCCAGCTCCCCCCAGATCTGTTCATCCACCTTGAGTGCAAGCCAGGCTGTGAGCAGAGTGAAAGGGGGGAGCAACAGTTTGGGGCAGTGAGGAAGTGTTCAGCTCCTTGGTCACTGCGGATTTCTACTTTCAGTCTTTCATCAGTACTGAAAACCCAAGAAATGCTAGGATTTGTTCAGGATGAAAACTCCATGTATGGAAGGTCTGGGTATTATTCAGATGCCTGAAAGCTGGGCTTAGACCACTTAGTGGCTGCCAAGCACTTAACCCTTGGATTTAATGGCTTATTGGGCCTGGCTGAACTTCCCACATCTCTCCAGGAATATGAACTGTTCCTTCAGAGGAACAGTGAGGAGAGGGAATGACTCTTCCTCCCAGCTGGCTCATGATGCTGAGCCTGAGGCAGCCTCACAGGCCATGTTTTCTGCTGCTGTTCTTGCCTCCATGGCTGCACTGTCACCCCAGATAACCTATGGCCAATGGAAGGGGAGGGAAAGCAAGATAAAAACAGACAGATTATAAGGTGTTTATGCTTTTGCAAAATTCAAGTCTTGAAGCGAGACAGGTTTACATTGGCAAAGAATTAATGGTTTGATGTAGCACAAGGGGACAGCAAGAGCAGAGAGAGGGGCCATCTATCAGCATGCATGGATGGCATAAGGGAAAGAGATGCAGGCGTAAATCAGGTCCTGCACAGGAAATAAGCAGGATGGATGACAGGCAGTAGCTGGTGATCTGTTATTCCCACAGCACACCAAAAGATGCAGAAAATGTGGCTGGGTGATTTTATATCTCATTTCAGCAAACTCATATTCACTGGGCTGGATGAAACATTCCCTGCAGCTGGAAATTGCCAGGTCCCAAGGACAGGGATGGCAGGGTAGGTCTGCACACACAAGTCCTGCAAGGGGCTGCCAGTTTGGAAGACCCAGCCAGGGCAGAGGGGGAGCTGGGCATTTCACTCCCCCTCTCTGGAGTTGTCTGTGCCCAGGTACCATGTCCGCATCCTGGAAGGAAATGAGCTCGGAGCAGAGGAGGTTTATCTTCCCTTGTACTGTGCCTGAAGCAGATTAGGGTATGCTCAGCCTAACGCTGCCATGGATAGCTCCTTCTGCAAAAGACACTGTGTCCCTGCCCTGTTCTCATGCTGGTGCCCATCTCCTTCTGATGTCTTTGCATCCCTTTCCCTCCATGCTGCAGTTTTCCATGCTCAGGTACAACTTTGGAAATATGGGTACTCTCCTAGGAGAGACAAAACAGGCTGTAGTCTGCTTCATGGGCTTAGACTAGTCTCTAGTTTGCAATTCTAGTTTTCTGATTTTGGGCCCAGTTTTGTCTGGTTATTCTCCAGACCTCCCCAGAGCAGTCCCTTGTGCTGCTCTGCACTTCAAAGGGAAATGAGACCTTACACGTTTAATTGAAGCAAATTTCCTCCCTGTTGTCGGGTTAGCAAGGGGGGATTAATGGGGGCCAAGGCTCAGTCCTCTGGAGACACCCAAACATTTCAACACACAGGGCAACCCTGGAAGGGTGGAAAACATGCAATGGGGAGCAGGAGGTGACCAGGGCTGATCAGGAGCAGCTGAGATACATAAATCTCTTCAACTAGCAAGAGCTGCTACCTCCCCTCACCCCCCTTTATTTAAGCTATGGTTTTTGAATGAAACCTGAAGCAATTAAACTCTCTTTCATCAGATGTCCTGCCTTCAATTTACCTCCTGCTTAGCAATATCACAGGGAAAGGAAGGACATGGGAGGCTCCCTAAACCTCTCACAGGGTTGGCAGGGGGGCATGACACAGAGGCAGTTCAGTCCAATTGCTCCGGGCCATTCCTGCAGCCTCTACCACCATCACCACCAGCCCTCACCTCATGTCCCTGGAGGGGAAAGCTGCTGCTGAGAAAACTGGAGAGGTATCCTGCAAACTTGGAGGTCTTTGTGATGCTTATAGCTACTGACATGGATCCAGCTCCTGTGCAGCTTCTCAGTTTATTTTAAGACCTCGTTGGAGCAGGGCCCTGCTTGGGTCCATCTGATTCCATCCCACCATCTCCCCTCACCCTGCCTGGGTGCTTGTCCATGCCATTCCTGGAGGATGAAGAAGGGCATTTGCAGGAAAGGTTGAGAGTGTCAGTTTGATGCTGTGACATAGGGCAGCTTGAGCTTTCTTTCCCATCAGCTGTGTTGTGGCTCCGCTGCTCCTGGGAGGAAGAATACCACAGCTGTGTGAAGCTCCTGCAGACTCAACCCTTCCCTGCCTGCAATAAAGCAGACCCAGTGATAGATTAGACATTGGCCAGAAAGGAGCTGTGAGATGGGGGTTTGTTTGGACAGTTTTAGGGTCATTTCAAGGCTCCCTGAGAGCCAGCTGCTGTAGGGACCCGGCCTCTTCTCCTGGAGGTCCTGTCCCCAGGGGCCTTGGCGTTGAAGCCTCCCTCCTGGCTGGGGAGAATTCTCCTGCTTTTTCCCACCCGTCCTGGCACCAAAGCTCTTATGCTGACAAGCACCAGGATGCAGCTGGTCCAAACGTCTGTTCCCCAGTCATCCCTCTATCCTTGTCCCAAGGAGGGAGGAAAATCAGCCCAAGTAAGGCAGATTTGGGATTACTAAAAGGATTTAGGATCCCACAGTATCACCTGCCATCGCATATGCAGTAAGCCCCACTCTTGAGCAGACATCCTGTGCCCCAGGGAAGATGTGGTGCCATTGCCATGCTAACACCAGTAGAGAAGGTGGCTGGGGATGCAGGGGGTTGACATCCACAGACAGAACCTCCTCCCTTTTATTTTACTGTGCAGGCTGGGCTGCCTCTCCTGCTGCGAGGCTGAAGCCCACAAACATTAACCCTCCAGCTATAAAACATGACTTGGTGTTTAACAACCGCACAGCAAACCGCAGCAATCCTAAAAACTGCTCTGAAATTCCCAAGCCTAGGTCTGCAAATGGTATTAATTAGTTCTTTCTCTGACGACTTTTTCTGGTGCCACCAGGTGGTAACAACGTGTATCTCAGTGAAGTCACCAGGAGCTGGCTACCCCATAACGCCGCCCAGTCTTGGGCAGCTGCTCTTTGCCACTGATGTGTGGAAAAGAAATCACCAATGTGACAGGGCATCCATCTCCCAGGAGCCTCAGTAGATCATTAATTCTCCCTGGAGTACTGCATGGTGATGGGGATACTTGCTCTGAGGGATGGAGGGATCTTGTCCTGCCACCCAATGCCAATTTTCTCCTATGGTCCTTGGAGAAAAAGGGCTCTGCATGAGTACCGTGCAACAGTGGTGTGGAGAGCCTCAATGGCACTTCCTTGACCGACTGCTGCACTGATGGAGAGGTGTCGTGAGTGTGGCTGTCCCCAGAACAGGGACCTATGGGACACCCAGGCTGCGGGGACACCCAGGCTGCGGGGACACTGGGAAGACCTGGGACATGGCAGGCTCTCTCTTTGGGAAACTGTGAGCCCAAGCAGGGGAAAGAGCAGGAGACTGGAAGCAGGGAAGGGCAGAAATGACCTCAGCGATAAACACTCCATGATAAAGCTTCTTTCTGGGCTTTTCAACAGCCCTTATTGCCCCCAGGAGAGTTGAGCTGCATAGAGCGCTTTTCATATGCTACATCCTGCCCGTCCTCCTGCCCGCCCCGGCTCCGCTGCTGCCCCTCCATCTCTCATCAAGCAGACGGTCCTGGCTTTATTTTTTCAAGATGGAAGAAAGTGAAAATCCTTTGATGCCAGGAAGCGACGGAGAATATTTTCTGCTCCTAAAATCAAAGATAAAATTTTCCAAGCGTCTCCTCTCCTCCTACATTCCCCCCACCTTCCTCTTCCCTCTCCTCCCTATTCTCCCCCTGCTCCCCACCTCCCTGACCAGGTGAACTCCTCGCAGAGCCTGTTGTCATCTTTTCAACACCTCGTTTTTCCTGTGCTCCTGGTGCACAGGGAGTGATTCTTCCTGTTTACACACCTCCGGCTCCAGGGCAGGAGGTAAAACAAAACCAGCTTTCATTCAGCGGAGGGGACCAAGGAGATGGAGCAGCCTCAGCTGTGGTACCCACCACATCGCCTCTCCCATCCATGTGCCTACTGCTTGCTACCCTGAGATGGTCAAGTTGCTCCTCCCTGGGGATCCCAGTTCATCCCTGTGCCAGGAGCTAGCTCGAAGTGGCTCCTGTACATCATCCACCAATGCTGTATGGTTGCTGGCACCTTCTGGGCAGCACAGCCGCCATGGTTGTTCCCATTCCTGTCGTCACACAGTGGAGCAGTTTGCAAAGCTGAGTTTTACCAGCAAAGCACGTGAGGCTGTTTCAAGGAGCGCAGGCTGTTGGCAGCCACTGGCCTGGCCTCTGTGTGCTGTGTTCATGGTAATTCTTTAAAGGCTGGGCCCATCTCAGCCCTGTCTGTACACACCAGGGAAGGGGGGAACCACCCCACTCCTCCACAGCTGCAGTGAATCAGAATTGCTGAGCTTTTAATTGGAAAGAAAAACTCTCCCTCCCCTTTCTTCATGTAGTAGAATTGTCTCTGTCCAAAGGTTTCTTCTTGGGTCTTGCTCTAGGGACTTGCACAACTGCTTTGTGTTTGCAAAAATGCCTGGATGGAGTCTATCCAGTGCTAGCAGACACATCCCATCCCTGTGTGCATGTGGAGACATGGTCACACCAGAGCCTGTGCCTTCTGAATGTCCTGTGCTCAGGAACAAGCCCTTCTCCAGGTCCTTGTTGTGTCCTGAGCACTGCACAGACTCGCAGCAGGGTGAACCAGGAGTGGTTCAGCATGCTGATTTTCTCCATTGCACAACAACTCAGTACTTGGATCCTGCTGGGTGCCTCCCTGTACTGCCCAGGGTTAGTGTGCAGGACCTGGGGAATGGGAGCCCCCATCTATGCTTTCTCATACAACGAACATCACTGGTGCTGTGGTGGACATGGGAGCATGAAGGCACCCAGAGCAGCAAGCACTGTCAGGAGGAGCCGTGGCTGAGGAGGAGACCAAGCTGACTCAAGGAACTAGTTCTTGAGACCAAACTACTGCGGTGGCCAACTGCTGCCAGGAATGACCAGATACCACCCCAACTTCACCACCCTGTGCTGAGCACCACCTCTCTGCACTGTTCCCTGGGGCCATGTGGATGGGAATGGGTTGGTTTTGTTACAACTGCTGGCTGATGCTCCTTTATTCATATATCATCAAAGTCATGTCTTCCAAGAAGTGACAAAAAACATACAGATGAGGGAAAGAACTAAAGTTTGCTACTCAAGGGACTGTGTCCTACTTTCTGGTGTTTCTTTTCCTCCCTGACAATACTCCAAGGGCAAAACCCCTGTGGACACCTAGCCCTTGACCTTCCTAGGCAGGCAGAGCTTGCTCAGACACAGCCTCCCTGAAGGACCTCAGGCTGGCATCTGAATTAAGGATGTTGATTGCACTCTGATTCTAATTTGCTCAACTTGCTACTAGGAAGTCATCAGAAAACAAGTCTTGAAATCATTCAGGGAAAACTCAGAGCATAATATTTTAATTGACAGCTTGTGAAATCAGGTTCTCCTGGGCTGGCCAAGACTGGCTGCTTTGCCAGGGGGAGATAGGGATGTGCTCCTCACCAGCTCTGCTGCTGTGGGCAGTGCTGGGCACCCGGGAGAACAGAGGCTGTCATAAAGTACTTGATCTCTACAAACTACTTTGGGGAAAACACTTTGCCTCTGACACTAGCAACAGGTCAGGCACTGTGGGTACTCACCTCTCATCATAGCTCAAACTTTTGCCCCTTTAGCAAAACCCTTCTGATATTTCTAACAGATGCCATCTTCACCTCTGAAGCATGATTGAATTATTCATAGTAACCTGTTTAATAGATTAATTCTGCTTGGTTTCAGACTGAAAATTGCTTATGAACAGCTATCAATTTTAGTGATATAATGCAAATAATAGAATAAAACATATCTGAGTCCATGGCAGGTTCCTGAGCCATGTGAACACCCGACACTGGCCACAGCAGCCAGGCTTCAGGACAGCTCTGGCTGGGCACGCACCAGCCATGGGGCACTGCCTCTATTCCCAGGTAGGGGGCTCATTCAGGATCTGCCTACCCATCTGCATCACCCTTTGTGAGCTCTGCATGGCTTATGATGCTCTTCTGCAAGGGCAGCCCACGTTCTGAAAGACTTTTTCCCCACTTTTGCCCCTTTTTTATACCAAAATCAAATAGGCTTTCTCCAAATATGACATTCATTTCAGATTAGCTAAGGTAGAGATTTCGGGCAGACACTCAGCAAGGTTTCAGACAGCGGAATCAGCCCACTCTGCCCAACATAGATTCCAGCCCTGCTGTTAGATGATAGGTACTTCTGATCTGGGGTGATGTTAGTTCTGTCCCATGCCAGGACACACTCTGCACAGAGATTCCTCTTGCTCCTTTCATGGGTACATAGTATTGTGGTTTGGGTGAGCAACATCTCCATCCTCTGCCTGTGCATCTTCCCACATTTGGAACTAATTCCTCCAGCAGCTGTTACAAGCTACTGACTTCAGAAGCCGGGCTGAACAGGCGATAATTACTTCTGCTGCAGCCAAAAATACATTAAACCTTTGGTTTGGCTTTGAATATTCTCATTAAGCATCACAAAACTGAAGTTATTTGAAAGAACATCCCAAAGCCAACTCAGCCATGCCTTTGCAGCCTGGCTGGATAGCACAGCCCCGCTGCTGCCACTGCCTGCACAGGTAAGCATTGTGCCCATAGGCAGAGCCTCTGGAGTCACCTAGAGCCACCTTGTGTAGAGCCCCAGTGCTGTGAACTCTTATTGCTGAAGGGGATATACCTGGAGCTTCCCCAGCTCTTTTTTCCCTTGTCTGCTAGCAAGTGCACTGATCTCACTGCTTTCCTGTACATGCTGCTATCACTGCTTGCCTGTACCTGCCATGACTTAACCACCAAGCTGATCAGCAATGAAGATTTTTTTTTCTCTCCCTCTCAATCCACTGGGCTCCCAAATTACTTCAGTGAAGGGATGAGAGAGAAGTCCCTGCCTTGACCCTCTCTCCTTTCCTCTAGGCAGAGAGACTGAATATGGTGCCACCACTTGGCATATATGCTCTTCAAAACATATTTCCACAAACTCTTCGGCTTTTCCTGCTGGCTCCCTGAACACACACAATGGGATGATAAAAATCTTTACAAATGTGCATTCTCTCCAGAGCCACTTGTCTTTTTCTGCAAATAAAAGGATACTGCTGATTCGAAATGCTGGGAGCAGAACTGAGGGGGACCCCATTAGAAATCCCCAACAGTGAATAGAGTATTGCCAGTCCACAGGCAAAGAATGCATTAGCTTCTCTGTGCCAGCAAGGAGCTACTGAGGTCTTGATAAGTTATTTTTTGACTTCGCTTTCACACCACGCTCCTCCGAGCACCGGCATGGCACTGCAGACGAGAGACCATTTGTGTGTGAAATGCTACCTAAATCCTGGGGCAGGGGCACCTGCCTTTCTGAACTCTTCCTGTCTCTTCCAGGCACAGCAGTCCCTTGCGTCCTGCCCTTCCCAAGGTGGCAGTCATCTCTCCCAGATACCAAAAAGGAGACAAAGCCATATGTTAACCTTCTTCCATTTGATGTACTAGTGACAGTTATCTTCTTCCAAGGCAGCAGCAGCAAATAGAATTAAAGTTCGATGATGTCTCCATGTCACCAAGCCTTCAATCTACTGTGCAAATAACCCCAGTGTATGTCTTGCTTGGCCTCATCTGCTTGGAATTAATTGTTGCCACCCGCTCTGCTACTCACATGGACTCAGACTGGGCTATCTATCTCCATCTGAAATAAAGCACCTCTACCCCTTGTGTCCCACTGCTGAGAGACCAAATGGAAACTTGAGATGTGTTTTCTAGGTAAGTTGTGCTTTGTTCCAAAGTCCTGAACAAGAGCATATGCCTGCTGAAGGCAGGCAGGGACAGTCCATAAGCAATTTCTTTTTTCACCTCAAAATACAGAGAAGTTCAGGGGAAAAGTCTGTAAAAAAACATGGGAAATATCTGTAAAATACTTGGAGTCCTGGACAGCTGAAGGCAGGCAGGCATGGAAGAGAGAAGGGCTGCTCGTCTCTGAGAGTGGTCCAGGACTTGCAGAGGAGCCTTATGCCATCTCCTGACAAGTTATTTCACACGCACAAAGTAATTTCTGCATGAAATTAGGTACCTAGCCCTTAACTAGTTGGGGCATGGGTCTCTGTGAAAGCCCTAGGTGGTGTGGCCTTGACCTCACTGAGGAACAAGAAATGTTCTTTGTGGGGAGAGTGTGTGGCTGGGGCAGGAGATGGCTGGATCTCCAGGGTCCCTGGGAGCAATCCCACTGGAGTTATTCTGATATGTGAATTTAAGAGCTACCTAAACCCTAGCCCAGGCCCCCCATGCTAGTGTCAAGACAGATGTGGCTTGAAGTCACTTCTCCCTTCCTTCTGAGAGCCTACACTGACTGCAGCTTGTTCAGAACTAAAAACACAGTCCAGATTTCGCTACAGTACACCAGAGTTTGTGTTTAAAACAAGCTCACGTCAATTTTTACCATATAACTTATGAAAATCTTCTGAATCCCTCTGTCTTGCCCTACAGTGACTTTCACATCTTAGTTACTCAGTGCTGAGAAAAATTATCAGGTTCCAGAGGAACACTGCAAGTTTGTGACTGGAGATCAAAAAATTACACTGCCTTCCCGCTCATCCTTCATCTGAGCAAGCTCTCAGACTTACACAATTATTTATCTGCTGGTAAGAGGCAAATCAAATATCATTAAGGAGAGTCTAGCAGCTAAGAGCCGGATGCTGGCTGACACAAATGCACTTTGCAGAGCGATCCAAACCAGCGGACAAACGCTTTCCTTTCCTGCAGGTACATCAGTTGCCCTGTGAGTATCCCTGAGTATCTCCTAACCAACACATCAATTAAGTTACACTTCAGCTAGCGTGTGAATGCACCTCGGACAGTATTGATCCTCAGCCACTGCAGTGTGCAGAGTCTATAATGGCCTCAGATGAGACATCCCAGCCAGGGAAGCTGGATCTTCAAGCACCTGGTAGATCAATAGCTTTCATAAACCAGACTGAAAAATAGGGAAGAGTAATAATGGCAACAGAAATACTGGGCTACACTTACAGAAGAAAAACAATTTGAGAAAGACCAAATAGCAACATTGATCATGCCACATTTTCCCATTTTTATCTTTCTTTGCAAAAGTATTTGGCTAACTACAGACAATACAGACCTTTATATAAACTGCAGTGCAATTAGACTGTACATTGTATTACTCCTCTTTACATTTCCAGTGTACTTATGCTATTTAGAGATAATTCTTGGTTTAATTAGGTAAATTACTTGGCCAGACCCACTCTCCTCCTTCCCCTCTGCTGACAAATTCTTGTTGGGTGGGAGAAACATCTCACACCCACAGTGGGTCTGTGTGCAGAGGTGCAGAAAGGCTTTCTGCCTTATAACATTTGTGACAAAGGGACTGGATGCTGCTCACTGAGGAAACCCATGACTGAGAACATCCCCACATTGGCAGTGAGGCTCATTTCAGAGCAAATCCTGCCCTGGAGACAGAGACTGGACACAACATGTGCTGTGATGTGCCATGGACACAAGACACTGATGATGTTCCCTGGTCTGGATGTAAAACTGGAAAATAATGGTGGCAGAAAGCCCCGGTGGGAAGAGGGACATGTGGGGATGCTGCTGGCAGGGTTCTGCTCTCTTGCTGCTGCTGTGCTGCAGAACAACCTCTGGTTCTGCTGCCCTGCCCTCGCTGTGAGAACCAGCTGGCCAAGCCAATATTCTGGCTTAGCAACATTACCATCCATACCATGGCATGCTTAGGCATGTCAAGATGTTCTCAGTCATTGGGCTGGGAGGCCGGAGGGCAGTCAGAACTGCTGATGGTATCTGCACTGCAGTGGTGACATGGCCCCACCGCAGCGTGCTGCTAGGGAGCAGGCTGTAAGAATTATGTGTGGTGCTCAGGGTTAAAAACATGCTATTCTTGGAGGTACCTGAACAGATAATATCTCCTGGAATATACCTGGCTCTTTATTTTCTTTTCAGAGATCTGATCTGCAGTTGTTGACAAGTTTTACCAAACAACATCAGGACTGGGTTTGCTTTTTGCAGGATGAACCAAGCAATGCCTGAAACCTGGGGCTGTAACGGAATCTTGAAAGGAGTGTGTTAGGCCTGTCAAGGAGTTAGTTAATAAAGTTTATTGAGTCTTTGAGCCATCAGTGTCTGTCTGATCCTTCATCAAGGCCTATAACAAAACTGCCAGGGAAAATATATTTTCTTGTCGGAGGCAGGTGATTAAATAATGCAAAATGTAAAATGCCATGGCGAGGCTGCAGCAGGGCTGGGTGCTGGGGAAGTGACCTCACTGAGAGCTGTGTTAAACCCACAGAATTTTAGATTTAAAAGGAGCAATTTGCAGAAACTCTCATGGAAGTTACTATAAAGGTAAAAGCAATCAAACCAGAACACATCTCTGTGGTTCAGTAGGGATTTATCTGCCATCTAAAGAAGAATCATGCCTTGTCATAGTAACTGGCAGATTGCCTCAGTGGAAGTCCCAGAGAGATATCCTGAGACTGCAAAGTGGGTAGAGAGCCCAGGGAGACTTCATCAAGAGACAATTCCTGAGGGTGCCAGACCTAGTTACTTCATGTCATGGCCGAGAATGGGCCTCTTATTTATACATTTCAATTAATTTCTGCTCCTCTTCCTGTTGCAGCTGAGAACAACACAGGGAGATAAAATTGATGCTGGACAAAATCAACCTCCCCTTCTACCTGAAGTCTCACCTGGTGATTACTTGGAATTGGATTTGCTCCAGCCTTGACCTGTTGCACTGGCAGGGGTGGCACCCTTTCCTGAGAAGACCTCTGCATCGGCCTCTTCATGTCAAGCTGGAACAATCTCAGGAGAAGTTCAATCCTTGGAGCTCTACCCAGGCAAACAAACTTGCGAAGCGTCTCCTCTATCACTTCAATCCCATCCACTACACAGAGTAATGGGGGAAAAAGTGGCCATCTGTTTGGAGTTTGCTTTGAAAAGAAAAGGAAAACATTCTTCTTGGACAGCATCTCACAGAGCCTGTTGCTCATCCTTGATCTCTGCAGCCTTGGCACGAGGAGCACCTCAGCAACGATTTTTCAGAAAGCCAGAGTCCAGTAGAGAGCCTGATTTACAATTATTCTTCAGTTACATAGGTAATTTTAACTGGGATTAGCTGATCCTGTAAAGTAATTGAAGCCAGGAGGTTGGGGGCTACTGTGCTTTTATCACCATATGTCATTGGAAAAACAATGAGTGATGGCTGCCTTTTAAAGTGGTTTTCAAACCCCTTAATTCAGTGTTCCAGGTATGAAGGGAGACAAAAATTTGACAGGCAAGGAAGAGGGGAGAAGAATGTAGAGGCGCATGAACAGAAAACCAAAATAGATGGAGATGGACAAAAAGGATAGTGGGGGAGGCAATGAGGAAAGGGTCTGCATCTCTTGCACAGAATGCAGAGGGACCTCTTTTTCAGCCTGATCCCATGCACAGTTAATCTTCCAAAAAGCACAGCACTCATTATTTCAACCTTCAGATGGAGACAAGCATCCTGCAACTGAAATCATAGCACGCCCCGTTTTCGTCACCCCCTTTGGTATGTTGTGAGTGCCACAGCCACACTTATGATTGTCATCACAGCTGGTACCCTCAGCCTCCACTGCAGTCTCTCTGACAGCTTGCCAAATCAGAGTCTTCAGTGGGTAACCAAGGACTGGAGCCCACCATCCCACAGTGCCACAGACGGTTGTGCTTGTCTTGTACTGAGCTGCTTGGCTGACACCAGCCTCTGAGATGCTCTCTGCAGTGAGCACCAGGATGTCCATGAATTGTCTTAATTCCTTGGAGGGTTTTAAGCTCTCCTGAGAAATCACTAGATTCTGTGAGTGATGGTCAGAGTTTGCTCAGAAGAACCTGGAAACAAGAGCACACAGAGATGTGCAGAAGGCAGTGCAGAGGAAAAGATGGATGCATGAGGCAGAGGGCTGAGAACTGGCTGCAGCCTCTTCTCACAGCGTCCATGTTGGGCGATGTGGTCCAGCCATACAGAGCTGGGGCACAGCTTACCCCATAAGCTCTCCTATCCCATAGGAGCATCTGTGTTTTCTGTTGGTGGCTCAAATACCTCTCTGATGGTTTTATGGATGAAATTGTCCTCCTGTGAGTACTCCCTGGGAGAAACATCTGTGAGTTACAATACCTGAGGCTGGATGGTTGTCATGGTTTAAGCCGTAAACCAAACAGTTTGCTCACTCACTCCCCCCTCTTTCTTCCCCCCCCCCCCCCACTTCAAAGGGGGGGGGAAT
>JASSUY010034555.1:0-20533 GCA_032466535.1 Forpus xanthops
TACTGGAAGGCTGCTATGAGGTCTCCACGCAGCCTTCTCTTCTCCAGGCTGAACAGCCCCAAATCTCTCATCCTATCTTCATATGGGAGGTGCTCTAGTCCCCTGATTATCCTCATGTCCCTCCTTTGGACTTGTTCCAACAGTTCCATAATCATATTATGACATAACCTTTAATTACTTGATTTAACAACATTTCTTCCTTCATTTGTTTTTACCATTTCATCTCTGATTATTTAAACAAATGGAAAATATTGATTTTTCCCTATGGGCACCTCATGGATCAAGAGTAGAGTCAGAACAACTAGATCAACACCACGGTCCTCTTTGATACTGAAGTTCATTGGGTAACTGCCAGGCAGAGAGCACAGTACCCTTCAATACACGGACCAGTGCTGGGGGAGACCAGCAAAAAACTGCTTCCTCCAAGCAAGAAACCTTCACTCCTTGCCCACTGCTGCCCATCCTGCTGTGTGCCCTCTGCTTCAAGTACTGGCTTGACTGTAGTGCTGCACAGCACACTTAAAACATCTGTTACAGAAAAACAGAATCCTACCTTCCAGTAACCAAGCTCATCCTTCAGGCCAAGTGCAAGCTACATCTTCAAGCCCAGCTCGCCTTTGCCACCAGCCCTGCTGCTCTACCCTTTGAGCACTGACCAGTGCCTTTACTTAGGAAGTTCCTTCTGAGCCAGAATTCCCCTCTCAGCACCTGACCATTGAATAATTTAGGTTGCAAAAGACACTTAAGACCACTGAGTCAAACCTTTGCCCAGCACTTCAAGGCCACCACTAACCCATGGTACTATAAGGGCCTCATCTACATGGTGCATGAACACTTGCAGGGACGATGACTCCAGCACTCCCCTGGGCACCTCTTCCAATGCTGAGCACCCTTTGGAGAAGGAATTGTTCCTCAGCTCCATCTAACCCTGCCCTGGTGCAGCTTGAGGCCGTTTCCTCTTGGCCCATCCCTTGTTCCTTGGGAGCAGAGCTCAGCCCCCTCCTGGCTCCATCCTCCTCTCAGGCAGTTGTAGGAAGCGAGAATGTCTCTCCTCCCCTGTGCCCCCTTTTTATGTTAAAGGCAAAAAACACACATGCACATGTGCTCTCAAGCGCCACATGAAAGTGAACTTTACTTTTAGGAATTTAATGCGTAAAACACAAGATTCTTGACAGAAAGGTAAAAACTCATAGTTTAAAAAAAGCATATAAAGAAACTAACTGAAATGACACTGATTGAAACAAGAGTTCTATCTGTTCCATATTTTCCTAATTTCTCCAAAGTTTCACCATCCAAAGGAGGTTGGAACTAAGGCTCCTTTTAACACAGCCAGTGTAAGAAGCAATTAACCTGCTCCTACCAGCTTTGCTCACCAGAGTGTGCATTATCAAACTGCTGAAGGAACACAGAACATTCATATGTGGCATCTAAAGCTCATCTGTGGATACAGATTTGGGAACAAAAAAGCTGCCACTTCAAATTTTTACCTTCCTACAAATAGAAGCTGTCACAAACTACCTCTGATTGTGTTCATCCTACTGGGAAAAGCTGCCATTCTTTTATTAACAATTCTTGCCAGCATTACTCAGTCACTGCACATTAGAACCAGCAGCTGGAGAGTTCGGAGTGCTAATGAAACCTGCAACAAAACCATCTTCAGTCGTCTTCTGCAAACAATAAGGGAATTAAAATTTCAATTTAAATGCAGAGGTTTGAAACATGCTTCAGTGGCAAAATTACTTCAATTAATTGCGAGTGGAATACAAAGGAGAAGCTGCAGAAGCAGGATGCAGCAAGCAGAAATGATGCCATTAGAGCACTTGCATCAGCCTAATGCAAAGGTCTCATTTGGACTGTATGTATCACACGGCTATAGGCAACAGTATTAATCAGTGCTCCAATTTCAACAGGAGGAATACAAGCTTCTTGTCACATCACTTGGGGGTTTTTATAAGCTATGAGCATCTGTTTACCTGGAGGAATGAAACAAAAGGACAGAGATCTATATACACTCTGCTGCCCTGACAGTGTGGCAATGGCTCTACGTAATATTCGTATCAGATGAGGGAGGAAGAAATTATGCTGCAGGCAGTGAGTGATTACAACATCACTGTCTTGCAGAGGTAGTGTTAAAGGGAGATGACAAAAGCCACTGAGCTAGCACTGATATTTGCCTGTGACAAAGCTCCAAATGCAGGGAGGTTACTGTGCCTTTATTCTGAGTACACTTGTCTCCAAATGAGAATTGCAAGTGTCAAGGAACAGCTGAAATAATGTCTGCAATTTTCACTTCAGGTCTCTCTGCATTTCTTGATATATTAAAAAAGCCCAAGCAAACTCGCAGCTGCCTTGAAGAGCATTATCATTTGATTTCTTATAAAAGATACTCAATCCTGAAAAACAAAACCACACAAACAAGAAACAAAGCACACAGAAGTCTTCACCTCAGTGAGGTCAAATATTGGCTCTAAGGTGGCCTTGAGCAACCTTACTGATACAAGTAGAGGTGTAAAAGACCTGCACACAATACACGGCAAGCCAGTAATGACAAATACACATACTGCAAATCATTTCTGAAGCATATAAATAAATCCTAACTATTTCTCATACTTCTCATCAGGGATGGTAGTGATAGGACAAGGGGTGCTGGGTTTATACTGAAAGAGGAGAGATTAAGGTTGAACACAAGGAGGAAGCTCTTCCCTGTGAGGGTGCTGAGGCGCTGTCAGGGGGTGCCCAGAGAAGCTGTGGCTGCCCCATTAGTGGCAGTGTTGAAGGCCAGGTTGGACACGGGCTTGGAGCAACCTGCTCTAGTGGAAGGTGTCCCTGCCTGTGGTAGGGGCTAGAACTGGATAAGCTTTAAGGTCCCTTCCAACACAAAGCAAGCTATGATTCTATAAAGTACTGCTATTTTTCTTCTTATACTTCCTATCTTATATTGCAGAAAGAAATTAATCATTCTCTGGAATTCTCTTCTGAAAATCATAAACAGAATCATGGAATCCAAAGTTGGAAGGGACCCCAAGGATCATTTGGTCCACCCTTTCTAAGCAAAGCCTGACTTAAAATAGGTGTCCCAGCACCCTGTGCAGCTGAATCTTAGCAGTGTCCAACATTGGGGAAACCAACAGTTCCTTGGGGAGATTATTCCAATAATTATTATACCAATAAAGAATTTGTTTGCATTTAAAATATAACAGCAAAGCTAAACTAAGCAGACAGGCAAGTCCATCAGTAAAAGAAAGCATCAGCACTTCAGCTGACACTGATGTTAAGTCTGAATACTGTGTGGTTCCCCCTACACTGATCACTCTTTCTTTAGCTCTTGTAACTGGAAACACCAGACAAATACCACACTCCAACTCACTGTATCAGAAACCTGAGGAAAGGTTTGGCCAAACCTGACTTTTCTCTCCCACATGCTGCTTCAAGTCACTGCACTGCTAATCTGCTTTCAGGAAGTCCAATAGGTTTTACACACAGGATACATTTCATACAGTAGCTTAAAAAATCCACACAACAGAAATGGATACATTAACCATGGAAGAGATAAGTTAAGAGCTCATTTAAAAGGATAGTGAGACTCTGAGGAGAGTAGGACACAGAAGATTCCTGGAAGATGGTTTTAAGAAGGAAGAAAGGGAAAATTGTGACCAGATATAGGAAAACAACTGGACCACATGTGGCATGAAAAGAGAACACGAGCAACAGAAACCAACAGGAAGGTGAGAGTGAAATCAGACAATAGAGCGTGAAAGCAACAACACAAATCCAGATAGGGTTACACATGCCAGAGAATGGGATAAAGAGACTGATATCAAACTATTGAAAAGGTTTCAGAGGGAGCAAGCTGCAGAAAGTCACACTTAAGGTAAAATGAGCTAAAATAGAAATAAGAGAAATAAAGTTCAAGTCAGTGTTCTATGCATATGGGGTGATATAACTAAGATTTCCAACCCTCATTCCTGTTAAACAGTAACTTGTTCAAAGGAACAGCTCAGAAAGAAAAGGACAGTAAAGTTGAAACACACAGTAACAACATAAGGCAATGAAAGTGTTTCCTGGAAGGCATTCTCTGGCAAATACATGAGGAATATGAGCAGACATACTTTTGCCTTCAGTTTTGAATCACAGAAGCAGAAGGAATCCTATTGTTGTGGGTAAAGAACTAGATGGTTACAGAAATAATCAGGACACAAACAGGTAAAGACAGCTCTGAAAAACAAAAGCCAAGCAAAGAGGATGGGAGACTGTGACTCAAGGCTCAGTTCGGAAAAATCAGAACAAAACCAAATGGAAACTCCAACCCAAGAAAGCAGCAAGTGATACAAGCGACAACAGCAAACAGCAGCACAGGCAGATCTGTCTGCAGACAGCCATATGGCTGACCAGTGCGTTCCCAACATGAGGAACCACATCTCACCAGCATGTCTGTGGCATTGAGGTAGTGCTTGCTGGCCATGCACTGCTCCAGCTTCTGAGGCACTTGCTTGATGTTCTCTATCTCATCCAGCAAGTTCAGGACATGTTTGTGCTCAATGCCTTCAATCCACAGCTTGCGCAGCTCATCCCGCTTGCAGTGCAGCAGCATCTTACATGACAGCAGGTTCTCCTTCACCTACAAGCAATATATGAAAAGGTCAATGAGGTTCTGGCCCTGTAATTGGCAGCTTCTAACATAAATCAGCCCTTCCCCACATTAACTTCATTAGGAATTCCAAAAAGAACATAAAGTTATAACCAAATCCTTAAGATTTCTGGTCATTGCTTCAGCTGAAGGAAAGGAAAGAGCACTTAAAAACCAAACTGCTTTCATAGTAAATGGTTTTGAGCATGTTTTCTACCTGTACTGGAAATTTAACTTAAGTGTTACATGAACACAAGCAGGATCCGATTAACCATGACCAGAAGCTTATTTGCACGTGTTCCAAAAATCAATTCAGTATTTTGGCATACAACATGAATTCAATTTTCAGTGAAGGCAAATAAGCCACTACTGAGTTGTTTGCTGTAAACATTTTCCATCTGCCTACTAAATCTACTGGCACATCTCCTCCTTTCTTCAAGTTTGGCATCCATTTCTTGAAACATGACTATCTAAAAGTAAACCATTTTCCCAGTAACTCAAGCAATGCCTTCTTTTTGCGACAGAGATGGATTCATCAGAATGAACTGCAGTTAAGACACAATTTAATTCAGTACTTCCATTATTATCAAAGCCATCACATCAGGGGGCTGGAGCAGCTCTGCTCTGGAGCCAGGCTGAGAGAGCTGGGCTGGGGCAGCCTGGAGAAGAGAAAGCTCCTGAAGGGGAGATCTTAGAGCAGCTCTAGTGCCTAAAGGGACTCCAGGGAACCTGGAGAGGGGCTTTGGCCAAGGGCCTGTAGGGACAGGCCAAGGGGAATGGCTTTAACCTGCCAGAAGGGAGACTGAGATGAGCTCTTAGGCAGAAGCTGCTCCCTGTGAGGGTGCTGAGGCGCTGGCACAGAGTGCCCAGAGAAGCTGTGGCTGCCTCATCCCTGGCAGTGCTCAAGGCCAGACTGGACACAGGGGCTTGGAGCAAGCTGCTCTAGTCGAAGGTGTCCCTGCCCACAGAGGGGATTGGAACTGGATAAGCTTTAAGGTCCCTTCAACACAAATCATTCTATGCTTCTGTGCTTCACAGAACTACCAGAAGGAAAGCCAACCTCTTCACGTTGCTTAAAGAAGACCTGAATATACCTGAGCTTGCTTATTTTGCTCACCTTGGACTCCTGGTACAGACACTAAGATCAATCCCCAAGTCATGTTCAATTGCTGATTTATTCTGTGAAGTATCCTCCTGTTAACACTTGAGAAACTATGACTTGTAACCTCCACAAGTGTAGCACGCTACTGTGCCAGTGTCTACACTGCCCAGTGGGTTTGGTACATTATAACCATTACCCACTGGTAATGGTAGTTTATCATATAGGTAAGGGTAGTTTATCATATAGAATTTGTAAGGGCAGCTTATATAGAATTTACCATATATTTGCAGAAGAAGTAAAAAAACATGTACATTAAAGGTAATGCAGAGCAAGCCTTTCTTTTAATTGCAAACCAGTGAAGTCCAAGAGACCAGAGCAGTGTAATCAAGGAGAAAAAATGCCCATAATCTTTTATCCTCTTTCATAATAATCTTATTTTTTCTCTTCGATTTTTAACCTTCTCTGCCACCACCAGCACTAAAAGCTGCTTTTTCCCTCCTCCTTTTGCTGGAAGAACAAACAAACAGTTGCCATTTCAGTCAAAGCAATGTTATTCCTCTTCTGGCTGGCACTGGTTTCAGCTCACAGGGCGGTCAGTTCCTTTGGCTCCCATCCAGCACACTGAATAAACCGTTCTGGCAGAAAGTGCAACTCTGTTTGGGTGCAGAAACCAGCGCTTTAGACCTGTTTCCAACCTGAGCCCTTCCAATTTACAGCACTCCAACGCCACAGGAAGCACACCAGGCCAATCTGAAACTCAAATATAGTTGAAACAAAGCTTTCTTCCGTGCTCTTAGGTCTTTTTCTATCCTTTTCTTCCTCCTTTCCTTAATGCTTGCAGGTTGGAATTTAGTGCTCTCTTTTTTTCTGCCCCAAGTTTGGCTTTTGCTTCCAGTACTCCATCCAAATGAGCCATTTCCTCCAAAATGCACTGACAGATCCTTATAATCTTTTCTCTACTTCTCACTTCCCACCTTCTGCAAAGAGCACTTTGAGAACTGAGAAGAAATCCCCTGAACTTACAAGCCTCCTGTTTTTATACGCATGCAGTCACCCAGCGCAAGACTTTGGACTCTCATAGTGCAAAATGGAAAACACAAGGAAACTTGTAATACAGGAGAAACTGTGGTTCAGTAAGTGCAAAGCTGGCTGAAAGGACTAAAACTGCAGGCGTAAGTATTTGAGTCCTCTTATGCTCTGCTCTTTGACAGAGTAACAGCAGAATTCCACTTTACTGGGGTAAGGGATTGGGGGAGGAAATGCTTGTGAAAAAGGGAAGCAGATCTGAAGGCAAAGGTTTAGGAACTGTACCAAGTGTTGTGTTTCAGGTTATTATGTGCGCTTTCCTCCCCTCATCCTTCACACCATTAAAATTCCACCTCAACCCCCACCCTCAAAATGAACAAACAAACAGGCATTGTTGGGTATTGGAATCCCTCAGTGGTGACATTCACTGCGGTGACACTTGAGCTGGGCCAGCAGAAACCACTCAGGCAGCTCACAGAGGGGATGCTAGAGTGACACATTAAGCACCAAACTAATCCCCATGTTGTGTTTCTGCTGCACAGGTGTGTTCAGGGATTATCTTTCTGCCACGCAAGTTACTTGTGCCAATCTCTACAGATCTTTTCTCTTTCCTTCAGTTCCTCGCTCAAGCTGAAATAAGGCTTTTCCATGGCTACTGTGCTGAGCAACTTCCAGGGAAATTAATACTGGGAACCTTCAAGTGTTATCGCTAACTCCAGCGCACAGTAATTTATCAGACATTGTAGCATGCAAACATCCTGCTCTCTTAGCATCTAAGATGAAAGTTACTACATTCTTTGAAGGGACCTTAAATATTGCCCCCCCTCCCAGTGCTCTGCAAAGAACAGTTTGAAGGAAAGAAATAAAACTGAAAGCTTTAAGACCACCTCAAAATCCTGTGCACAAATATTACATTAATTCATGATGGAGACAAATAGTAAAGAGATGCAAGAGCCCTGAGATGTGTTTGAAGTTGGAAGATAAAAGTTAGCACATACAAACTCCCATTTCGAAGCAGAAGTAATTTGAAGAGGCTCTACTTAATGGATGGCACAGCAAATATAGAGTCTGGTTTCCAACAAAAAGTGACATGCAGTAAAATATTTAGGCAATTTTTTGAGAACTATATAGCATTTCATAAATTAAAGGGCATTAGTCAGCTTTGCACGTGACAGCAACCAAGCTGCAGTTCAGTCAGAGGGGAGCTGTTTGTGTTTTAGCCCAAGATGGATTGGAGGAACTTCTGACATTGATATAAACCTCTCAAGAGTCTTTTTAGGGAGGAGAAATGGAAGACAAAGCAAACTGTTTTAAACAGGAACTACTGCAATATTCAGCCCAGGCTTAAATTCCCTGTTTAGGAGTTAATGTGACTAAAAATTAAGATGTGATTTTCAAATAGGTAGTTCAGTGCAAATCTCACATCTATGTTTGAAAATCACTGATTTCTCACTCTATTTTATCAGATCTAGATAGATGCACTGGTTGGATATCTGTCTGAATTTGTGAATTTTATATGAATTCCATGCAGGAACATCATGGTTGTCCGTAAACTGGTCATACTAAGCCCTTTTTCAACAGGTGAAATCAGGTTTAGGAAGTCACCTGTTAGAAATCAATTACACTAAAGCGCTCAATTGTGTTAAGTGTCTCTGTGCAGCTTTTGGGAGAGAACATAGTGTGATGGTTGTTACAGGAATGGGAGGATAAGGGGAGATGAATCCTGCTGTGCTGCTATTGCAGAATGCCTGGGTGACCTCAGACTAGTCACTTGTGACCTCTGTAAAATGGAGATAATCACACTTATCTGATTCAAGGAGGTACTAGGAGACCTACTGTTTCCTAATTGCTTAGAGATATATACAGGAAAGGCACACTATAACTACTTCTGCTATTAAAAACAGCTCCATGGGTTAGGTTTCTGGAAATATCTCCTGGTGACACGATGGATTTTACCCATCTGTGTAAAAGTGTCAAGTACCGCTATTATTTTGACCTCATTGATAAAGAAAGGATGGGTGGTCTGGTAGACTGAAGCGCATTTTGCCTGGAAGCTATTACCCTTTGAGACGACCTCTTGTTTCAAGTTTCATTGGGGTATCAGAAAAGTTACAGGCAGCAGCAGTCAGGATTTCTGTAACTCACTCTTACAAAAACACTAAAATCTGCTTTATCTCCTCCAAGTTGCTACTCCTCTGCATTAGTCTTAATGGTATTTTTCCTCATCAAACATAGGTTAATGGCAGGAAAAGATATCAATCCCATTTGGTTTTACCTGACTTGTCTCTCTTCGGGTACTCACTGCATACGTGAAGCTGTACCAACCTGTCCCACACTATTAGAGAGGTGTAGAAAAACTGACTGCAATACAAAGAAGGGCAGCAAAAGTGATGGTAATTTAAGAGGAAGTCTGAATTTAAAACCAGGGTGCCTGAATGAAGAACTATTTGACTTGAGGTAGGATGTAGATCCTTTAGATAGCCTCATGTAGCCATTCATTTGTAGGGAGATAAGGTGATTTGGGCAGGATTTATGTAAACTGAGTAGCAAGGAAAAGAGCTGATTTACATTAAAACATCACCCAAGCAACCATCAAGTGGTAGTAATTTTATATTGAAATGTAGCTCTGGAGAGTGTGTACAAAATCTCCATACCTGGCCAGGCAGGGTAAGGCAAAGAAGGGCTCAGTGTTCAAGTACGAGTTTTAACCTGGAGTAATCTATGCTGATTTTCTTTTCACCAGAGCAATTTCATGCCAGAAATACCTCTACAGAACCCAAGTATCTTCACCTCTGTCTAAAGTGCTCATTTACTACTGAGGATCCTTGTTTTACTCAGTGTGTTTGCCAGCATGAACCACTCTGCCATTTGTATCAGCAACGCCACCCTCACTCACATGTGCTTCAAGGCTTGAGAAATGCATGAATCTTTATGCTGCGCTCCTTATGAAATGCTGTGTCCTATCACGTTGCCACGATGCTGCCACTAGATTTATAGCTGTAGCTAAATCATCTGATCATACCACTTCTGTGCTGCGCTTCTTCCATTACCACCTAATGTATCAAAAGCATCGATTTTACACTCGTGAGCTTTCCTACTGAAGTACTCCAAGGTCTTGCAGCACTTTATTACATCCCAAGCCCACTCTCAGAGCTGTCATGCTAATGAGGCATATGGCACTGCTTTAATTTCTTTGCAGCAGGTCACAAAGCTCAATTCTCCCCTCGTGGGAGAACCTGGAGCCCAATTCCTGAGCTGTCATGGCTGGCTGATTTTGAATAGTGCCTGTGATGACACAGACTTGCCTCTCACTGGCCTCGCCACCACAAGGCTGAAAAGATATATGGTCATTTATGGGTTCGGAATGCTTTTCCCTATTTGCAGCATCTTGTACTTACTGAACACCTAATATCCTTAGGTGTCCTAAATGCTGGAATTATAACCTGCTTAACCTCAATAATTCTGAGGGGCAGAGTTGTCTTTCTACAATCCAGGTCTTACCTAGACAGGAAGAAAATGAAACACATAGGGATTAAGAGACTAAATAGGCAGGACATCTAGAAATACCCTGAAAACCTACAGAGATTTTAGGGAACAGAAAAGGCTCAGATGCTCCAGGAAGGAACAGTATATTTTAAGACAACGGATAAAAAATTGCCTGTAATTACAGGTCCCTTTCAACATGAGATATTCTGTTACTTTGATGAATTTACTGCCCTGCAAAGGGAATCTTTAGTTTCGTCAGATAGGACAAGTAAGACAAGAAATTACAACAAACTGACAGAGGGGAGACTGAGATGAGCACTTAAGCAGAAGTTCTTCCCTGTGAGGATGCTGAGACATTGGCACAGGGTGCCCAGAGAAGCTGTGGCTGCCCCATCCCTGGCAATGTTGAAGGCCAGGTTGGACACGGGCTTGGAGCAATCTGCTCTAGTGGAAGGTGTCCCTGCCCATGGCAGTGGTTGGAACTGGAGGAGTTTTAAGATCCCTTCCAACCCAAAGCAATCTGGGATTCTATGATTTGGGCTTCAGTAGTTTCAGTAACATGGAGTCACTGGTCTTTTTGCTACAGTTTCTTTGCATATGGAAAAGACTTCCATTTATAGAAGCCAATTAGTAGGCTTCCATTAATAGATCTAATTATTAAATGGAAAGAGGAAAAAAAGATGTATTATATCTTCCTTGCTAAAAGTTCAGGAAGACCTTGAAGATATGTTACAAATAGGCTGCCTAAACCATACCTTCCCTACAGAGATGTGAGTACACGCTGAACAACATCAGTAAAGCCCTGAGGTACTGTGGATCAGCAGAATGGAGTGGGAGCACAGCCTGATTTTTCATTTCAGGAATCTAAGTATCTCCAAAGCTTGTAAAAAACAATGATCATTAACTCCCATTTTATTAATGGAAGTCAAGCACCTGCATTGGAGTCACTTGGCCAAGGTCACAAACTGCCACCAGTCACCAGGCTTCTGCTTACTACTTCCAGCCACAAATTCCTATCAATCACTGACCTTGCAGTTGAAGAGTTTGAGCTGTTGCCATTCATGCATTTAAAACACTACACCAGTTATTCCATCTCTTTTGGTCTTTTTGTTGTCACAATTCACTTGGCAGGAGTTAAACAGAACTTTAACCCTCAAAATTCTGGTGTTTTCCAAGCTGCCAGCAAAAATTTATTCTTATTGTGGGATGAATATACCAGGGCTTGTCGTCCTCAAAGGCTTAACCCAACTGACTCTTAAGGAACTGTGACAGTCTTTCACATAAAGCCCTCCAAGATCAAAGGCTTCTTCAGTACCTTAAGTGTCTTATCACATCAGCTTTACCACCAAGCATGGGCACTAAGGGCTTGGTGCTGGTGTTAGACACATGGTTAAGGATTGCCATCTCTTGAACAAAGCAACCCTACTGCTTTGCACCCAGGTACACATGAGAAGTAACTTCAAAGGAAACACCATAGTTCATAGATAAACAGCAAGAAGCTGCATTATCTCCTCAGGTCATGTTCCAAATATCATTTTTCAGAAGACTTGTGCTGTATCCACATAAGGCACTTTGTCCTCTGAGTTCAAGCCTCAAACATTTTAACCCGATTCTCTCCTTTCTACTCGGAGCCTCAAAACTTCCACCCACAACACCTAAAGATATCACCACTTTAGTTGAAGAACTTGTTGGGGTCACACTGTGGTTGAGATTAATAGTGTGTTATAATAAACACAGTGAATAATGCAAAGTGCAGAAACGATGAGGGAGGAAGTGGGGGGAGACACCTTCTGAGACTATGCAGTTATGGGATGTTTAGTTTGAAAGAACACGCAGGTCAGAGCGAGACTTCTGGCATCTTCTCCCTTATGAGTTAATCACTGATTCAGAGTGACCAGCAAATTTCAGCTTATAAATAAAGTTCAAAGCCTCTAGGTCCTCATTTTGAAATGGAGACATATGGCTTGAAAACAGCTAATGGAACAAGCCTTCACAAAAGTTTGAGCTCATTCCCACCTAAGAGATCCATTTCACAGGAATAACCAACACAGCCTTGAGTACAAGAGCATCAGACTTCCTTCCTGTATTTTAAAATACATTGCACTTCCACGCCAGCTTTTATCTGATGCATGGAAAAAGTTCTAATGAACTTCAGCTATGAGTACTCAAAGGGTAGAAGATGCACAAGCCTGCAGGAACTGAGAGCATACACATGCTCAGGAGATGATCCACACCCAGAAATAACAAGTTCAGTGCTGTGCACCCACAAATCTCAAGGGATTTAAGACAGTATCAGCTTACTCTATGAAACCTGATGTCTACAACTTATGGAGCCATGGGTCCCTTTGACCACTCATTCACTGTAGTGTAAACCATGGCTAGATCCAGTAGTATTGTACAATGAGGGAATAGCTTGGAGGGATGCTGAAGCCATTTACATGTCTTCCATTTACAATGGAGAAAACTGAGGTTAAGTTTTTCAGCTGAGAAGTCCATAGCAAAAACCAGAAGCCTGAATTCCTACTACTCGCTCCAGTCTCTGGACAACTCTGCCTTCAATGTTTTCCTCTTCTAAAGCTGCCCAGAAGCATTTTTTCCACACTGAATCTACTCCTTTGGGGCTTTTTTTCATGTTAGTCACAAATCTCTCCGCATAAGCTGAGGTAGACCAAAACACTGGCAGTTCTGTAGTGAAAAAAGCATCTAATGGGCCATAAATTAATGTTTCATTTCCTTTAACAGTGTAATGATTAATTCCTCCTTCAGAGCAGGATTTTGTTGCACAAGAAAGAAAGAGAGAGGGGGTTTTAACATTAAAAAGGATCAAAGGCAGAATGGTGTTATTTTTGTTTGTGCTCTTATACCTTCACTCTTCAAACAGATTCTTCTCCCCAATTTTGTAAAGAAAAAGGGAAAAGAAAAAACACCACAATCCATCTCAGATGAGACCTTGCACAGCTTGTCAAGTTGCAACTCACAGTGAATTTTTACTGCAAATATAAACCTCTGAAAGTAAGGGTTTCTAATGGAAATGCTGACATAACCTTAACTATACCAATGCTGCTGTAATGCTCAGGTTACCAGGAATATTTCTGCTGCCAATTCAGTTTAACAAGTCTGAATGCATATAATTTGTTCCAGTTGTCTTTCCTCAGAGTGGGGCTCCTTTGTGCACACTTTCCAATGTGGCTTGCATTAAAAGAAAGGGGAAAAAAAACCAAAAAAACAACCCTACTCCTATGTAAATTCATACACACACTGATAGAGCTTTATCACAGCTAAAAAGCTATAAATCTGCTTTAACTAATTCAGCGTGTTCCCTCCTGGCCTGGAAAGGTGACTTGTTTCATTGGTGCCCTTCACTGAATGTGACAATTGTAACTCTGCTTTGCTCGCTTTGGGATATTTAGTCTCTGCAAAAAAGAGAAGCTCGACTTTCTGCATATCCATGTTATCCACTCCTGACCAAACACCCTCCTTATATGAGCCAGAAGGATTTCAGTTTGGTCAGGATTTGCCCGTGTTTAGGAATCTAATCCAAATGCCTCCCACTCATATCAGCCATAAGAACCTAATCCAAATTATTTGCTTCTCACCGTGGCTCATCCTGAAGGCAGAAACCTGGCAGGTTAAACAAATACTTTCAGGGTGCAAAGTGAATTCATGGGGCAAGAGCTGAAGCGACAGCAAGGTAAGTGGGCACTTGTTGAGCTCCATGTCCTTCAAGAGGTCTGCAGCTTGCACACTGAAATCATCCCTCCTGGTAGGAAGAGTGAAATGTAAGGAAGGAAAACTCAACAGGATGGCTCCATCACTCAGGGCATAGGAGCAGGAATAATTCATGATCTGATTCTGCCTCACATCTGCCAGCTTACTCAACCTTCAGGGTCTAAGAGGCTGATGCTTGGGAATTCAAAACCCGAACCTTGTTGTCTTTACAACACAGATTAATTTCAAAGAATGATTTGAGGATGCATTTCCCAATGACAGTGAATTTTGGGATTGTTTCAGGGAGTTCAAGTAGATGGTAGCTGTGAAAATTAAGCCAGAATGACCAGATTTGAGGCTCCCATGTAGCTTCTCAGGCTCCTATGGTCAGCCACAGCTCTTTCCACAAGGAGTTGCAAAAGAAGGAATCTCCTCAGGACAATTCAGACCCAGATAGCCTGAAATGCCTCCAACTAAATTGAAAGCTTATGATTTATAAGTCTCATTTAGTTTCCTGACTAAAATTAAAAGGGAGGAATTTAGGTCGCGGTTTCTCAGGCTGAACCCTGAACATGTTCCCAAATAAGAGGATAAATTCAGTAAAAACTTATGCAAAACTGGCTTTCAAAATACTGTTTTTCCATGCACCTCTCCTAAAAAAATGTACTTTTAAATAAAAGTGTTTTTAAAATTACTGTTAAATTAAACATCTTTTAAACCTTTCTTCTCTTTAAGATGGTTTTGCCTCAACTTCTGAAATGTTGGGGCAATTTTAATAGAGAACAGATTAATCCAAAGAATATGTTTAAAGTTATGAAAGACACTTGGAAAATGATTGGCTCTATCTTCCTGTTCCTCAGTTTCCCTTCTGCAATTATGAATTACTATTATGAGTAAGACTGAGTGCTAATGGACTCTGCTAATCTCTGATAATGGATTCAGAGATTAATCGTTATTCTTAATATGCTTACTTGAGTAGTAGAGAAAGAAGCAACAGAAAGCAGTGTGCAACAACAAAACACAGCAAGAAAATAGACCCTCCATCCACAAGCCTTTTTGGAAAGGAAAAAAAGAAAAAGCCTTACATAAAAGAAAATCTAATTTAGTTGGGATTTATTATTAATTATTAGATGAACAAAATATCAATTATTAAGATTACATTATCAAAGGTTCTTTTGCTCTCCCCAGTCAGATCCCTGAAAATTCTCTACTTCTAAGAAGCCTTCCATGATACCATTCTTTCTTTGAAATGCTTTAACATTCAGCGCTTTCTTTGCTTCCTGCTGCAGTTTGATTTCTCTGCAACTCTCTCTTCCATCCCAGTGTTGTAAACACCTAACCCTCTGCTTGAGCAGGACTCCTGCAGGACAACTCGCATGTCTGAAGTTGGACCTGAAGATCACAGGAGTGATTTCTGAAGCCAAGCAGGCCGATGCTGAGTTCAGGGCTTCAGCTGGTCACAGTAGGCTGCAGAATGAGTATGAAACCAGCAGTCTCTGTGTGGCAGCACACAGAGTACTGAGTAAGTATATAGACAAAAACCGAGCAGAAAGTGTCCTGTATTTCTGGAAGATGACTTCTTTTTAGATTCTAAAGTAACTCAGCCATAGCAGCAGTGGTGGTTGATGAGCTGTGGCAGAAATGCACGATTTGTATCAAATTAAACTATTTGATAAAAAAAAAAAAAAAGATAAGGCTATAGCAGTTCCTTCATATCTTCATAAATCTGAGCCAAATTATTCAATAAAAAGGTGGAAAGTTCTTTCTGAGGGATGGGAAAGGGAGGTGAATTGCAAACGATGATTGTCTTCAGCAGCTCAAGCCTGATCATTAAAGATAAAAAAGAATAAACAGAAAATAGGGCACATCCTTTAGGTTACAAATCAGGACGTATAAACTGGTCCTATTAGTTAGAAATAAGAAGGAAGATCTTAGAGGAACTTGCTGCTTCAAATTGCCCAGTACTCTAAACAAAGTGGCAAAGGCAGTAGAGGAATGCATTAACTCCTGACCATGGATTTTGCTGGCCAAGTGGCTCATTCATGCAGATCCTACTATGTAGAAGCAGCACATACTGGGATTTTTCAGCTCCTGGAGTCAGACTGATCCTGATTTGGCCTATTTTCCACTGAAATCAAGGCTCTTACAGAAGCTACACTCATCTCCTAGGTTTTAACCCTGGAATACTGATGTACTCACAGTTTTCCCTCCTCCCATATACTGAGAAAGCAATCTGTTCCTGAGGTGAGGGCTGCATTGTCCACGCTTCACACAACGCTGCACACTTCTCTTGGAATTCAAAGTCTAATCACACTGTGAAGCCTGCCTACCTCTCATCTCTCCCTTGCTCTTTCCAGCAGCAATGTCACTGTGGGTGACTGGCAGCATGACCCTCCACTGCTCCTTCTATTTGTGAATAAATGCCTTCAGTGGTAGAAAAGAAACAGCACTGGTTCAGTGAGGAGGTTTTGGAATAGGGAAGTATTCGAGGGAGAAGCCAAACTCATTGGGATGCAGATAATGAGAAGTACGTGATAAGACTCCAGACTGTATTAATTCCCTTCTACAGACTTTAGTAGATGTTGCCTTCAGTGCCACCTAAGTAATTTCTAAGTCAGTTTTAGTTTAATTTTAGAAGTGATTCTGGATTTTGTGATTCCCATCTCAGAAGTTGTTTCAAATGTCTACATCCAGCTTTCCTGTCTGCCTGATAGGACTGACTTAGAGAAACACACACCAGATCCCACAAAATGACAAAAGCACACTTCACACCGAGTGCCTGCTCACTGATGAAAGAGCTGGAAGAAGTCAGGCACTTCGGCTTTTACTACAAGGCAACACAGTTAGTGTTCTCAAAGGAATTTAGATGTCAGCTTTCACCAGATTTCATATATTTTTCAAAATCTGTTCTTTGTCACTCTGCACATCAGCTCCCCATGGGGATAACAGCCATTTCCCTACCTCACAGCTGTGCTAAGCAGAGATGTACCTGCTGATGTCCCCAGTGCCACAGCTGGGGATGCTGCGAGAAGTGGACAGTGATGGGCAGACTGACATGCTCTCCCTAAATATCATTCCCTAGAGATATGCTCAGTGTCTTTTTAACTTCTTTTTCATATTATTTACTGGTTCAACTGGAACAGAGCTGCTGCCACCAAGCCAGTCATCAGCCTCTACAACCCTCTTTTTGACTGGCACTCGACCTTTCTCAGCCTTCAGCATCCTCCCTATACCCCAACTGGCTCGTGCTTCTCCACCCATGGCACTGTCAAAGACTACATAGAACAATGTTCTTATCCAGAGCAGCATCTGGTAGTTTCTTAAAACAGATTAAAGATTGGATGCCTACAGACAGTTCTGGCTTCTCATAAGTAATATACATATGTACCTACATACCACTATATTCATATACCGACTGATGAGAAACCTGAGTAACTATTTTGTGTTTCTGAAAGTCCAACAAGACACCCCAAGGCAGCCTGCTTTTCACATAGTGCCAAATCCTCAAATCAGGAAATTAAAAGGTTTCTGAAAGGAAACATCCTGAAAAGTTTGAGAGTTGGGGTTGTTTAGCCTGGAGAAAGGAAAGCTCTGTGTGACCTTTGAATATTTAAAGGAGGCTTACAGGGAAGATGGAGAGAGACTTTTGAAAAGGGCCTGTAGGGACAAGCCGAGGGGGAATGGTTTTAATCTGTCAGAGGGAAAACTGAGATGAGCTCTTAGGCAGAAGCTCTTCCCTGTGAGGGTGCTGAGGCGCTGGCCCAGGGTGCCCAGAGAAGCTGTGGCTGCCCCATCCCTGGCAGTGTTGATGGCCAGGTTGGACACAGGGGCTTGCAGCAAGCTGCTCCAGTGGAAGGTGTCCCTGCCTGTGGCAGGGGTTTGGAACTGGGTGAGCTTTAAGGTCTCTAAAACCTAAGCCAGTCCATGATTCTATGAAACTGAGACATTCACATCCTAGTTACTTTGGGTAATTTTAGGTAACATAAATACTATTCCAGAGTTGACATATCTAAAACCAAAAGTGAAAAGGTCCAAGTCTGAAAATTCCTTTTTTTCCTTAAAATTAAGTACCTGCTGATAGTATAGGTACAATAAAAGTTATGTATTTCTTAATGCTCTAAATTACTTTTACTATGTAAACACCAAACAATAACTTGTAATACATCCAAAACTAAAAGCCTTAAGAGACTCCTGCATATTTAAATACTTATTAGATTATTCCAGTCTTCATTTGAAAGTTTAGTTGGACATTTTTCCTGGAAGTGTAGAAATAATATTATGAGTCTTATTACTTTTCTAGAATGAAAGAAACTTAGATAAAGAATAGCCTACTGTATCTTCAGAAAGTAGCATGTTTCTTAAGTTGCAAGCACGTTATATTTGCTATTTACATGGGGATTTGCAACAGCAGCGCTGCTCCCTGGGTGTTACTTACTTTGGATGGACTTCTCTAAGGCTGAGTTTACACAGCTGTGGAAGGAAAACCTAGCCACAATCAATTAAAAAGTGCAACACAAATCCTTTGGACAGCATTCTCAGGCTGTCCTGCAGTTGAGACAGCTACTATTCTCCAGAATAAGTGCTCTAGCTGTATTAAACTTAGTCCTAACCAAAATAAGCTTTTACTAATTTTCACCATTTAAGGAACATAAAGACCTGCCTTTGTCATTTGAAGTTTAAGCTGACTAAGCCCCATAGAAACAGAACCTTAAGGAACTAAAGCAATTAAATCCATTTACAGAGGTCAGAAGAGCCTTTAGGTTTTAGACATGATGGGTTTGTAAGGTCTGTGCTCCGTATTCATGTGAATTCTCAGATTATGGGTTAGTAGGTGGCATAAATAAGTCACCTTTGTTTTCCTCCTGATAGCAGAGTGAGGCTGAGCTGATCCTAACAGTCACCAGTGTGCTGGCATTACCTGCACTCCTGATTACTGAACAACTACAATAAGTACACAAATGAGACTCCAGATGCCCTGTCTTTGTGTGGAACATATTTATTACCAACCTGCTGAATCCTACACACAAAGAAGGCCTCAGGGAATGTCGTATGTCTACAAGCCAATGCAAAAAGCACTGAGGAAAAAAAAAAGAGACAAATAACCAGGCAGGCAGCTGAAAAGCCTGAAGTCTAACTAACTCACCAGTACATCAATAATACAGTAATGTCATAAGCCCACTGTGGACTCTGAACAATGTTTTTTCTGTTGTTCAGCTAATTAGTAAAAGAAGAGATTAAGGTCTTTAATATTTTCTCTTTCTTCCCTCTTTTTACCTGGAAGGTGTGCATGTATCTGTACGCATATATTCCCTAAATGATCAAAGTACATATGTTGTGATCTTGAAAACACAAGGCTGAGTGTGAGTTCGGCTTTATTTCCAATAAAAGGGTCATCTACATGATATCCATGAACTGTGACTGCAAGGACTCAGATGTGTGTGCGTGTATATGTGCGTGTGTTACAGGGTCAGAGGGGAAGGGGAAAGCTGCACGGAGGATATGAATTTTAAGCAGTTTCCTGAATGAATACAACACTGTATTGCTCCCTGCTCTCCTTAGGATGACAATTCAGAGAGATAACCTTCTCCTTTGAAAAAAAACTCTGAAGAAAAAGTTTGGCTTTACCATAACAAATGCAACAAAAGAAAAGAAGAGGGAAGCTGGGAAAAGAGGGAGGGAAGGGAAGTTAGGGAAAACAAATTAAATGTCAAACTTTCCTTACTTGGAGATAACAACATAAAAGGAAACTTTCTCAGAAGCTTAACATACATACAGTTAAGCCATTGCCAGCTGCAGTAAACCTCTCGCTCACCTTTCTTTCTCTCTTTCAAGATATCTTTGAATGCCTTCTCCTTCATCATAAATCAGACCTGTGAGCAATTATCTCTCCAGCCGGATGGCAGCGGCCTGAGTGGCCACTGCTATTCCACTGCTGTAATCTGCACTTCCTCAGGTTACACTACCCTTGATGAAATTTCACATTTCTCTGCCAACGAGCATTAACCTCTCCATTTAGGCCTCATTGTCTTTGCAGCAGAGAGCTGTAAATAGCATTCCTCCCCTTGAAACTTGTTTAAGCAGCACCGTCCATCCATGGGGGGAGCTGAGCCCCTTCAGCTCCTCATTAGGAGTCTTAGAGCATCCCGGAGCACTGAGGGAGCACAACAGGTTTGTGCTACAGCCTCAGATACTTACCCTGAGGGCATCTCTCAGAGCCTCTGAGAGAGACAGGGATGCAGACACCCTCCTGAGCACATAGTACTGATGCCACTGTCACAACTCTCAAAGAAACTGAGTTTTCACCGTTCCCTTCTCCATCCACGCACCCTTTGGTGACAGGTTTCTGACAGCAATAGGAGCCTCCCGGCTGCTTTCAAGTGCTCAAGGCCTGTGGTGGCTTGAGCCTAACTGGCTGCCTTACCCATAACCATCACCACCCTCACAGAAAAAGGGGTTTTAGGGTCAATTTTCCAGTCAGGAGTTAAAAATAAAGCAAAACAAAGCTCAAATGGGGGGGGGGGGGGGGGGGGGGGGGGGGGGGGGGGGGGGGGGGGGGGGGGGGGGGGGGGGGGGGGGGGGGGGGG